>JAARMF010002088.1:20795-31265 GCA_022844705.1 Toxascaris leonina
GGGGGGGAAGACAAGCTTAATAAGTGCACCTTCGTGTAGACTCTTAGAGTGGATCGCTTGCAGTGCATGCCACCACTGGTGGTCGCCTCGAATGTCGATGAACGGACACTGAAAAGAGAGGGTGTCTGCGCTGCGTCGTTGCCGACGACTATGGCTGTTGTTGCTGGCTTCCTCGTGCAAAATGCTCTCAAGTGGGCTCTTCATGTCAATCTTCTTTTAAGAGAATAAGACCGTATGCTTCACTTTGAAAGCCTTTGTCCAGGTTTTTTTTGCCTACGATTGAGGGAAGTATGGCTGAGGCCAAACGTATGGCTTTAGTCTAGACTTGGCCGCGCACAGCAAGGTATGACCCTCAAGTTGGGTGTTGCTCCTCATATTGATGTTGTCCTACCTTTTTGCTGCAACGTTTGCGACATACCCTGATTTAATTTGATGTACAATCACTAAGAACGTCATGTCGTTTGATTTAAGGTATCTTCTCGGCTTTGGTGAAGTCTCAACCTATGTCGGTTACAATGCACTGTGTGATTTCTTTCCCCGTCAGGAAATGCTTCCTAATCCGCATTGTGATGATCGATTTTGCGTTCAAAGGCAACGCGAATATCAGGTGCGATTTTCATTAGATTACGTGTGTAAGGGACGAGAATTTTGATTTTGATGTAGTCGCTGAATGACTTCGAAATAAGAGAAAGGACATTTTGCTTATGGCATGAGGTTGTCATGAAAGAAAATAAGATTCGAGTCATAGGGAAAATTTCACATCCGAGCATAATAAATAAGCAACTGTAAAGCAAAAGCTTGTCGGGAGATGGGCGTTGCTGAACCGAGTGGACCGAGTGGATATTTACCCTGAAAATAGTGACATCGTCAATAAAAACTGAAAAAACTGTTCCATCTTGATGGTGTTGATCTCCCATCGTTTTAGGGGTTGGGGCGCATTGTGACGCTGGCCACAATGGCAACGAAAACTGTCCCAGACAAAGTATGTATAGCCATTTTAACAGAACGTATGAAGAAATATTACATGAATCTGAGCCGTTTTGCAGAAAAGGCTTGCAGAAGAAGGTCCGAAGAAGGCGCAGGTGAAGGAGGTGGAAAAAATTGTTCACGAAGGAGAGCAGTGGGGTGCGTTATTCCTTCTGAAGAATGAAAAATATGTCACGTATACGCATTTCTTCCCCTTAGTAGATAATTAGAAATCGTTTGCTGTTTCTTGATCTTTTACTTAAGAATTGAGAAGCACTGAGTTTGCCGCTGACGATCACGGTGAGAAGTATTCCGGGTTTTTAGCTGAGCACTAAAAAATTATGAGACTGTTTGGCACACGGGTAGGTGCTTTAGGTTCGTGTCGCACCATGTTCTTTTGCAGTTGGCGACATGGGTATGTGAAGTGAGTATGAAGCAAGTCACGGTCGGTCAATTCATTTTACTTGTGTCATGGGACCGTTTAAGGAATCGAACTGGTCGGCGAATCAGCAAGCGAAGCGGTATCGGACAGTAGTGTACAGCTGGGTGAAGGACTTCGCTTTGCATACGAAACGTCTCAACAAGACAATGTGAGCTTATTTCAGGTTTGAGTGAGAATTACGTTTAGTGCGACATTAGCTACATGGAAATTGCATCATTCACAAACAAAGTGTCATGCGGCTCAGGCGCCAAAGGTTGAACGGTATCCGGACTGCATCCGAAAACACCTGAAGTCAAAGAGTAGTAATTCGGTCCACTCAAGAAATTATAAGGAAATAAGGTCTTTAACGACAAAAGAAAATTTATGCGTCTCACAAAAACAAATGAACAACCTACCAATTCAGAAGTTTCCGGCTCCTAATTTTCAACGTTTTGGTTCATTTCTTTGATGACTTGAATGTAGGTCGAACATATTTTGAACTTTTCTTAAGAGCACACTGACGATAGTGCCAAGAAAAAAATTTTAACCAGCGCCTATGCCTTTCGGGCGTTTGTGCACAGCGCGAGCAGCACGTGCAATGCCGTTTCTTGAAATGCCATAAAAGCTGAATTAAAGGGTGGTGGCGGTGTTTTATTTGCCCTGAGAACATTCGCCAACATATCAGTAATGAGGGATGGTGCCGCGAGAGATGATCTTCACTTACGCTTCTTTTTAGGGTGCACAGAAAGCCATAATTCCCAAGAAACTCGCAAACTCACAGTTTCGGCTTGAAAATTTTGATGTCGGAATGTGAAAGTTCCCGTTTAATGATGAATATTTTAGATTAAAAGGCAAGATAGACTTCACTTCATTTTTGCTCATCGTGGTGGTTTCGAGTTCCGCTCTACTCAATAAATTTTACTGTTCACTTTGCATTTCAATATTGTCGTTGTACTCAGCCCCCTTAATTTAGAGAATATCATGGGGAATAGCAAGCCCCCACGTAACGCCCCACAACCCCTGTCATAACAACACCGAAATTGTCGAGGTCGACTTGAACAGAGGCGAGGTCGCGAAACTACAGTGAGCACCTTCTCTGTTGATAGTAGTTCCCTTTCGAAACTGAAGTTATTTACAGGTGAACGGAGAGGAGCAAGCGGGGAAGTCGGCAAACCCAGAGGAGCTGGCGAGCTTGCTCACTAAACTGAAAAATCTGTGATCGAAACATATCTCATAATTTATTTCTTTTTTTTTTTGTTTGAGGGGGGTCGCTAATATTTTTTACTTGGGTGGTTGAGATGTTTTAACTTTTTGTTTTGGCATGCACAATTTGTTTATCTTCCACAATAAAATAAGTGCAGTGTAAATCCAAGTCAAGTGCGATTAAAATGTTTCAGATGGAACTACACCGGAACCTCGTTTGCTCAAGCCTTTCTGCATTTAAACTGCAAGATTTTTCTATTAAAGCCTAAATCGGCAGAAAACGAGCAAACTGCGATTGCAATATAAATTTACAAAACTTACTTTAGTTTATGTTATTCTAAAAATGTTTTTGTTTTCGAATTCCCCCTTCAATTCATAAAAAATACTTCCGGTGCAGTCCTGATTTTGTACATACGAGATTCGAAAACTACACGTGAGCGTTACAAGTTTGGCGCGATCATAGCTCGTATTTAGCAGGGAACGAAAGAGGTATTTCCTTACTTTCAGCTCGCAAGCAGAGATACTCACCCATCACCGTACATAAAACAATACTAACAATTTGCAGAAGCCACCATGAGATTTGCAGCGGAAAAGAACCCGAACAACAAATCACAAGGACCAGATGCCAGAAATGGTAAGTACAGGCGAAGTCGAGACATTGTTTAGCCCTTTGTACGACGCAACACAACGCGAGTGCAGAAATGCTCGAAGAAAGCAGTTGCGCGAACGCCACTTGAGAAGAAACCTAAAAATAGTCGTATGACGTTCACCAAGGACGCTTGTTCCAGCTTCAACGCACGTGTTGTGTGAAGGGATGTGGGAATTTCGGGGAACGGAACTCGACCTACATTGCAGACTCCGACTTTCTTGGAAATTTTCCTCTTCTCCAAAGATCAGCAGTTTTGCCAAACGGGTGTTAAAAGCTTCGAAGACGGTAAACGATATCATGTGAAGAGGGCTCGACAAAGTCTGCACATGTGAGGGAGCAAAACCATTGCTTAACATTAGCGCAGGTGTGGTGCTGTTAGTTCGTCAGAGTTTTTATGAGACTTTTAGTGGGTTTCGTGATAAAATGCCATGCCGCTATCTGACAAACTGACGCAAGAGCCCGGTAAGGTTGGTTTTGAAACATAAAAGAACACAGTGGTGTAATTATGATATAGCTGTACTATGAGAGTGAATAGCGACAGTGGAAACTCTAAAGTGCCAAGCGGATTTGTTGTCAACCTCACTGCCAGGGAATATAAGTAATTCTGAAAGTGAGATGCCTCCTTTCACCCAGTAAGCAACTCCACGCTTCTCCCTCGATGTGCTTGCAAAAAGCTATGAACACTCCAGGACTGGAGGCATGAGATCCGCACGGGAACCATGGCAAATGGCATAAGGTGCCACGGATGCTAGCAGGTGAAATATGATTGCAAACGTATGGCTGTACTTTGGTGATTCTGCTCTAATGGTCCTCTAGGTTTTTCCACCACAGGATATCGAAGAAATGATTTTTATGCACATCCAATTCATGTTGATGGGTCTGCCTGAGACCTATCTTGTCCACTATGTTACCTAAGTTGGTGGTTTCCCGCTTGGTTCGGACGGAAATGGTATTTTAATGCGGGCGAGTAAAACGGTTTCTGCGTAATTCTGAGGAGTGGGGCTTTTTGGAGTACAAAGATTATATCAGCGGAAACCGTTCTGGTGGTTGGGTGGCAGCACATACTTGCGTTGACATTGCCAGACGCAGATACATACATACACGCAGAAGTATTGTTATGTTAAAGTGCTGTGCAAATGCAATCTGCAAAACTTCCGTTGAAAAATGCAAACTTGCAAAAAGAGGAAAAAATGAAGTTGGCCTACAGCACCACCCGTGCAGTTTGAGTTGCCGTAGAACAGAACAAACATCAACCTGGGTTGAAAGGATGGTTAACGTTAAGGGATAATTAAGGTTATTTCCGATGGTGACGAACGTTCCACAACAAAGCACCTCTTCGCCGGGTGACTGAGAAAGAAAAAGCACAAGTACCTATAGCCTCAGATGTTAACGTAAAAAGTTTGCCCGAATTAAGGGAGGCGGGTGGGACGAGACGAATTCCATGCACAGCTCTTGGACAACAACAAAGAGACAGATAAATTCCTACTAAACGCAGGATTTAAAAAAAAATCTCATGGTGAAGTATGATCGGCAACATGTATTGCTCGACCTGTCGAGTGTGTCAGATTGTTACTCTTTAATTTGACACTGAAAAGAATGACCAATACGTTCGGGATTTCAATCTCGACCTATGAAAATTGGTGGTTGTGTCCTGAAGTTACAGACTACAGCGAGAAAACCGAAGGCCGTCTTCCTCAAGGTGCTAGGTTCTAATGCAGGGATTAATTATATACGATCAGACAGATGATCAAACCAGCAAAAAACTGTCACTCGTTCTATAAAAGTGTCTCATAAACCTGAAACATCTTCAGCCTATACTCCTGTGTCAAAAAAGAGTTTTCAAAAAAAGGAAAAAAAAAACAGATCTTCCATCAAAAATCTAACTTAAAGCTCACCTGCGGCGAGAAGAGCTGCATTATATATGGCTGGTGGCCTCTGATGCGTCCCAAGTTCAATAAAATGCACTCAGACGAGTAAAAAACAGATTGCATGCAAAGCATCTGTGCGATGATCAAAGATGGATCCCAGACGTAGGAACGGAATGAGCTCATCTTTCACCGCGTTCTTCACAAATACCTCGCTCGCTGAAATAAACTCATTTGTGCTCGATCAACTCTAGCCTCGTAGGAAATCCCAAACTGACAAGTTGACATGGCAGAAATGGATTCGCTCGCATGGCCACATCAACGTCATGTGATAAAATGCATATATACAAGGAGGTCCGTAAATTATGAGGCAATTTCTTTGCGATGTATTACGCCGAATGCTTTTGAAGCATGCTTAAAATGGTCTCCTCTATCAATTGCACTGTGTTCGATGCTCATTGACTCTATACGTTCATGGTTAGAATGTCAAAGTGGTTGCATATTGCTCAAAAATGGAACACAGGTACGATGAAATCTTCAAGGCGTTATGAGCAACGGTTAGTCGCCATGGAAAAATGTTCCACAACAGCTAGAATGTTGAAGTTGTGCCCAAAAGCCGATCTCTAGGATTTGCAACGTCATGACTGACCAAGTATTTTAGAACAGAAGCCTGAAGCCTCAAGAGATCGTTCTTTGAGCTCTTTATAAGCATTTAAAGAGCAAAGATGTGAAGTGCAAGTTATTTTTGAAAAATGTTCTGCTTCTGATTCCGCTGAAGCGACTCGTGAACTAATCTATTTGGAGTTCCCACTTGGTCATCAAACCTAACCGTGAAAGACAGAAAGAAATAATAAGATGCTAGAAACTGCTTTTTCGAGAACTCTGAAGGATTCCACCCCGCTGGCAGAGTCTGTTTAATGACACCAAAGTAGAATTCTTTTGGCGAAATGAATGCCGAAAACGACGTTTGCAGATAATCGAACATATTAACCTCCAATCGCCGCCTCCCCAGTATTCCGATGCCAATGAGCTAAAAACTCGAAACTTTCCAATATGCTTCCAATTGGTGATCTCAGAAACCCCCAGTTTTGAAGTCCGATAGTGATTTGCATATGTCGGTAAATCGGAACTTTTTGAAAGCTTTTCACCATTTTCATACTGAAAGCTTCACGGCACAACTGAGAAATCACTTATGCGTTTTAGGAACTTTTCTTCGTCAAATCCCCCTTTCCTCATAAGCCAACCTATATATGCAAACATCGCTTCCTCTACCGTTACCTCCTCCTGTATTTCAGCACAAAACATGCCGAACGCTGCTAAACTGCAGGAAAAAAAACGCGTAACTCCCGGCGAAAAGATGCAAGGAACGAATTTTGCATCCACAATCTTGCATTTAGCTCTTCAAGTACAACGTGCCAGAAATGATGCAGTGACATTGTCGAACCATCGCGCACCGCAAAAGTTTTTTTTTTGGAGTTTTTATGGGTTCTTCGGCAAATTTTTTGCTCATTCGACTGGACCTGCCAAATTCCTCTTCCTGTTTGAAACACCCTGATTACGTTGCTGAATAAACAGCGGTTTATGAATTGAAATTGAACCTTATGCAAATTATCAACAGTTATTCACCACCAGTTCTTAGCAACTCAATAATAAACAAAATGGATACCGGCTCATTATGCACGAATCAGCAATATGCGAGATAACGCCGATTAAAATAAGAATATCAGTAGAGGTCATCATACAGATCAAAACATACATGCCGCACAGAGTTCTGAAGGTCGAGCTTTGGTCAGAAAACGTCGCAGATCACTTCATATTCCTCCACATCTTTCAAGGGATTTCTCGTGAAGTCAGGTTAATTCGTCGTCCAATAAACCAGTAAGCTTCACGCCTCGTTCGGAGAGGCGATACCTGCAACCACCAACTCCAGAAATGGGCGAACTTATAAAGGAGCGGCATGGTAGGCGTTTCCTCTATATCCTTGGCCAATTATATTTTATACGAATGCATGATAACCGAGGAAGTATACAAAATCACCAGCGTCTGTTACCTCCATATACACATTAACTGCAGTAAAACTTGTCAACCATAACCGGATTCAGAAGGACTACAGCTAACGCAATTCTGTACAAAGACGCACTGCTTCTCCCTGTCAAAGAGCTTACACTGCAGTTCACTCCCCTGCATGCCGACTTCTGCTAGTGGCGATGGAGGGAACTTATTCCACAAACTCATTTTTCTGACATAAAAAACACCACAGGTGTCACTTAACTTGCCAAGATGCCGCCTCTTCCCTCTCTTTTTTTTCCAGAGAACGACTGAGATGGGTCAGGTGCAACGACAACTGGTAGGCTGCGTTACATCTTCGAATATACATGGGAAACTCAAATACGATGAAAATTCCCGACTGGGTGCTCAGTGATGGTTATCAGCAATTCGCCTTCACGTCCGTATGCCCCCGATTTGGGAACGAAAATTTACGGACGAAAAGGGAAAGCCAAAAAGGCGGCGTGATTTTATGCACTTGAACCTGTTATCTGCGCCGTCTTACCCAAACTGGTTGTTGCACTCTGGACATTTGCAGTGACCATCGAAAATGCAGGAGGCCAACTGGAATGGAACTCAGGTGTTGATTTCAAATCTTTGGTCGTTTCGCATATCTCTCAAAAACCTAGACTTTTACGTTTTTTAATACAGCTAAGGAGGAGAGATAGGAATACGGGGAGAATCGATGGTAGCATCGAAGTGTTCTAAAGCTGGATACAAATAAAGGTGACACAAGCTCTTCACGAGTGAAAGAAAAGACCCATGATAATGAACCAATATGCTGCAATATGAAATTAACTTCCAGGTGTCGGCTATAACAGGTTCGCTAATTGTGAGCTATATAAAAGGTATATCTACAACTTTAGCAGCTATCAACCCGTGAATCCTTCCAAGTCATTACGTGTAGCACCTGCAAAATCCAAGCGTTGAAGAAACGGCTTTTTGCCAGCTTGTAAGAAACGCAGGAGGATTTGAATGCAACAACAGCGGAAACAACATGCAAAACTGATGAAGCTCCTACCACAAAAACTTAGCTTCAACTTTTGCACTTGTTCCGCTAACAAAATTTTATAGTTCGAGCTCAATATTGTTCGCACTTCGAATGTTTGTTTGTTTTCGTTGTAAGAGCGATTCGCATTCAATGTGACTCATACATTTGATAAAATGTATATTTTTTTATTGTTAGAAATAAATTCAAGTATTGTTAGCCGACATAGTCAGAAATGTGCAGATACTGAAAAATGCCACCTGCAATAATAATGAGACGTTCTATTTTTCGAGCGAAAAATTCAAAGAAGCACCAAAGGATAAAGATCATAAACATACGTGTGCACCGTGGAATTCTAACGAACGTGAACGCATAGCAGTCTCTTTCATTCTCCTCTGTGCTCACATCATATTCCCTATTCTCCACATCAAAGCATCTATCCATCGACATCAAGGTATGTCCACAACCAGACCAGTTGGTCAATAATTGAGCTAAAGGATGCTTCTCGGAGACTTTAAAGATGGAGTCGTAGATTCAGCACAGGTGAGTACACGCGAAAATCCTTGCTGAAGAAAGTGCTTAGAGATGTATTGGGTAGAGTTGTCAGGTTTTGGAGAACCTTTATGCACTGCTTTTATCTGCACTATCGTGGTCTTCTTTATAGGACTCACTCGACGGCTTCTCAATCATTTGAGCGTCAGTAGTTTCGGAAAACGACGATGATTAGGGCTGCATGCTGCTGAAAAGAAAATACACTCAAGAAATAAACACTGAACATAAACTTCATTTGCTCACTTTCATTCGTCCTTCTTCATATATCCTCAGTTGCACGAGGTTTGACTTTCTGAAGGGTCCTCATTAGATTCTGCCACTAAGAAGCTCGTGTTAAACAGGATGAAGTATAAAATATTTTCTCATATATCTTTCACAGAGGATGAAGATATAAAATTAAATGATGAGAAAGAGAACTGCCTCTTCCAATATAACCTAAGTAACAAGAAAAACAAGCCTGGAATTTAAGACAGTTACTCAACAGTTACCCACTTTTATTGACCTCTCCGAACATCTAGGATAGAAAATCCAATCCGTGAGTTGTCAGATGAACAGTTCCTCACCAACAGCAAACGCTGATGTCACGTCGGGACCGAAAACTTGAAACGGCAAAAGCGCACTAATACGNAGTTGCACGAGGTTTGACTTTCTGAAGGGTCCTCATTAGATTCTGCCACTAAGAAGCTCGTGTTAAACAGGATGAAGTATAAAATATTTTCTCATATATCTTTCACAGAGGATGAAGATATAAAATTAAATGATGAGAAAGAGAACTGCCTCTTCCAATATAACCTAAGTAACAAGAAAAACAAGCCTGGAATTTAAGACAGTTACTCAACAGTTACCCACTTTTATTGACCTCTCCGAACATCTAGGATAGAAAATCCAATCCGTGAGTTGTCAGATGAACAGTTCCTCACCAACAGCAAACGCTGATGTCACGTCGGGACCGAAAACTTGAAACGGCAAAAGCGCACTAATACGAGTTATTTTTTTGGATCAAGTATATTTTAAGTATAAGTGCAGTGGGAATGTGATACAATTTACTTGTACTTTTTCCCGAAAAACCGGTAAAATTCTGTTCTTCTACCAACCTCCAAACGTCAAGCTGCACTTTATTTATGCTCGTGAATTTTAATTTGGCACAATGCCGTGCTCTACGTGGTATTAGTGCAAGTAGTACAAAAATACGCTATCTTTTGATACAATGGCATCACTAGTTGTTATCCTCGACTCGTAAGCATATATGTTCACTGCTACATCGGAAAGAAATTATATTGATGGCTGCTAAACACGAAGAGAACGTTGTGTACTTGCGAAGTGCCTTTTCATGTGCACTAGAAAAAGTTACATGGTTTTGCGATCTGGCAATGCCAAATCGAATTAATAAGGGCCATAACTTCTCTATCGAGTTCGTACCGTGCATGAATCAATGAACGGAAATATGCTTAATCTTTGAACCTGTTTGCTAGCATTTTATGCGAAACTGCATCATCCTCCTCTCCCTACCTCCCCCTCCTTCTCTTATATACTTGCAGTCGAGCAGGCGAATAGCTGTGCGATTTCTGTGAAACGCCCTGCAGCCTGAATGTGTGAACAGTGCAACCGGAAGCCGTTTCACTCGCAGTCTTCTAGTATGCGTCAGTACGCAAAAGAAAATTCTGATAGCTGTGCTGATTTTTTTTGCATTCTTGAAGAAATCATCACCGAAAAAGTCCGCCGTTATTCATTGGGATACAAAGTTGTGGCTATTTGTATTTGTAGGTCAAGCAAATTAGTG
>JAARMF010002089.1:2752-21798 GCA_022844705.1 Toxascaris leonina
CAGTCTTCCACTCTTTTTTCATACGTTTATGAAAGCAGCTGATCTCTGAGTTGGGTTGAATAGGCTCGATCACTGATCGCAGTCGTGTGTGGTCTTTCTCCTCTAATTGGAGTCACCAATTCAGGCGTAGTTCTTCTTGACATGAGAATATTCACTTAATGAAGGGGACAGAGGAAGGGGGGAGTTCACGGAAGCGCACGACCAAACTTTTTGTGTCTGATTGAACAAGGCTGTGTCTTGCATTTTCGAATATGGAAAGTTGACTGTTACTTCGAAAACTCTTTCATAGCTGCTAATTTTTGCTTCTGGTTAGATGATGAGTCGTTAACCACCTTCACACGAAAGGTTGCATTCAGCTTGCTTTATGTGAACTTATGATACGGAAGCATTGCAGCATCACATCGTAATGTACATCAAACCGTGGTATCGAATAGGGCCATATGTTATCGGACTGTTGCTAGGCTACTGCTTGGCAGTTTGGCAACAACGCAAAAACGAAGCATTCATCTTGGGACGTTTCCAGAAAGGTGTGATGTGGATCGCTGCATTTCTGGCAGGAGTGCTTTCTATATTCGGCCTCTATCCGTCAATACAAGTTAGCGCAGTTTCGTGTTCTATCAGCCACAAAATATGTAGAAAAAATGGCGAGTGCGAACAGCGTGATGTCTGAAAATGACACTGAAAATGTCGTGTGGTTCTTGATGTGCCCGATATGGAGACATCAATCACTATGTCTTTGTAGTGTTTTGAGAATTCAGGTGGCGAGAGTTAGGCGAAAGAAATTTCATTGATGTAATTTACTCTAAGTCTTTTACGTGAGATTATTTTCTGCCCTAGTTCATTCTTATAAACGTTGAATGTTTCTATGAATTTCCGTGTCCAGGTTTCAAAGAAATGATAGATGAGAGGTAGGAGGGTTCATTAGTGTACAGGAAGGCATCATCGACAGAAAACAATATCCCGATGTTCCGCCATCATGATGATATCATCAATTGGTAATGGCAAGATAGAGAAAGCAGTGAAACGAATGCGGAAGATAGGGAAGAGCAAACGACGAAAATGGAAATTCGTGCCGAATGCTAAATAAAACTCATCAAGAATAGAAGTAAGTAAAAGTTACGAGTAAATGAATGAATGCAAGAACGCCATGTTTGCAGAGAGGAAAATTAAGCAAGCATTTGTATAAAATCGAATAGTTATTGATGTGGATTGTTTTTGCTGCGCAGTTTTTCTTCTTTTTTTTTTATGGCAAACTTTTTTTAAACCTAAAGCGACCTCTTCATATACCATTATTCGCATAATGCAGCAATTATATGCATTGCATTGTTGTGTGCTTCATAAAATTTTGACTTTGTTGCGACGCAGAATGTGCTCGAGCACTAAGCTGCTGTTAGATAGGTCGTACTAAAAAAACGTCGGTATTGCTGGAGGATGCCTAATTTTGCGTCGTTTCGTGCTTAGTGCGGTAAAAATTTCGGACGTTTGTTAATGCTTTATGGTAGATCAAACTTCATTTTATCTGAGACTAATAGTAAGCATTGATTGATGACAGATGAAGGCGTTTTTGAAGACGAGGTCCGAGGCTGAAAGTGCTTTCGATAGTTTTGAATGTATTATCTTTTTAAAATGAAGACCACGAAATTCAAATTGATTAATCTGGAAAGTATCTTTGCCGTCCTTTTTCGTAGAATAGATATGTGAAACTCGAGATAAATCAGTTATGTGATAAATAATTCTATACTTCTTTTTTATTCTTTTTTCAGCTCCAGCTTGATTTTCGATTGCTTTTTTTGTGGTGGATTTCACTGATATTTTAGTAAACATCAGTTTGTGTCATTGTCGATAAAAAAAGTTCTTCAGGGTTGGAATTGGCCGATTTACCACATTCTCTATGGAGCCATATTTCGACCACTGTTCGCCTTTGCTGTCTCATGGCTTATCTTCGCCTGTCATACAGGCTGTGGAGGTATCATTAATCGAGTATTAAGTGCAAAATTCTTCCTTCCGCTTTCCAATTTGTGCTACTCGGTATGTGATTGCTTTTTTCTTCTTTTATGTAGAAGTTCGTTCGATCTATGATGCATTTGTGAATAAATGGTGAAGAAACGTAATTTGTGGATTTTCTTTTTTTTCTGTCGCCAAGGAGGGTGGTGACAAAAGGATGTTACTTTATTTTATCCCGATGTGCCGGTGAGCACACAAAAGGTGACTCGGCAGAAACAGTGAGCGTGAATATCGTTTTTGAAAAGCATTCAAAAAGAGAGCATCAAAAGGCTTTGGCTATTGGTCTGACACATTGATTGCTGGACAGCGATGCGCATTCTTAGGGTAGAGTCGTTAAGGTAAGGAACGTATGGTCGAGGAGCGCTTTTTTTTCGAGTTCTTGCTTCCCTTTTGTACTGTCGATAGTTCTCACTCTTGTGGCAGTTTCTCAGTGGCGAACGATAGCTGCATGAGAAACTTTCGCTCTTGAAGCGACATAATTTTAGCAAGTTGCGACCACCTTCTATACTCCAGATCGTATCGTATTCATTCGTAGAACTTCTTCAATTGTCTGACTTATAGTCAGTAGCTAACATCATAAGCCATGAAGGGGTAGGTGATGGGGCACTAATTTGTTCATTAATTGCATAGATTCGTTATTAACGTCGCATATCTCAGAGGTAAAGACTGAGCATGAAGGTTGTTAATTTGTGGACGATGCGTGGATGCTCCCGCTGACAAATTTAATACCTATAGAATGTAGAGGGTTCCATAGCAAGACCTAGCGAGGTGAAATGTTCACTTCTGCTTCATCAAGTGGGTAGCCGCAAATTTTGGCACTTTGGATAGTGAGCACCAATCAGACGACAAGCAAACGCACGCTGAAAAGAACCGAAAATTTCAATCGTCCGGAAGAAGAGTTGTACGGTTTTACGGAAAGGGCTTTCAGTCGACGCCCTTTCCAGCGAACCTTGTCACATAGATTATCGCAAAGTATCATCATTTCATCTGTGATCTCCACAACAATTTTCTCTTTGGGTGTTTGTTCTGGTTCAGAGAGATGTGCTGAGAGGCTCGCATTCGGAATCAAACTTATTCATTTGTAGACTTTATTGCGAAACTTTTTTGCACGAACGTTTATCCAAATTGTTCTGTTAAGGGGTGATAAAGTCCCTCCTCTTGATAAATCCGTTGTGATACCCAGTACCTTGCAGAAGTGCTTAGTTTTGTTTATCTTGCATTTACGAAAGAACTAAGTCAATTTCATTTTGGCTATGTTGTTTTTTGGAGGGGAAGGGGGTGGGGGGAGGAGGTTTGTTGAGCCGTCTGCATTCCGAGCTGTTCACAAGTCCAACTTTTCATGCTTCTCTTGATTATTTTCTGAGGTGTATTTGTTGACAATGATGACTAGTTGTAGTAAACTTGTTTGACGTCTTGTTACGCTACGGCCATTTTCGATTCTATTAGTATCTCTTTTTGAGCGATATATAGCATAATTGTTTGTTTGTTTTGAAGGAAAAAAAGAATTGACGCAGATTCTTTGACATCTGAGGTTGTATCAATTTCTAAAACAATTTCCCATACTATGAAATTATTTTCAGGCCTATCTGGTTCACGCGGTATTGGTCGCATACATTTATATGATGGTACCATTTCCATTCACCTTCAAAACTAAGTGGACCATTTTCGTGTTTTGCCTCGTTCAACTTTTGTTGTCTTTCCTCTTTGCGGTGAGTTGCACTTTGCTAGCTGAATTTCCGGCCATTAACGTGGAACGCATTATATTCGTCGATAGAAATGACGCCGTCGACATCTCACGCTCACATATCCAAACGAAACCGATACGTCCTCATTATGATTGAGTTCAATTCAGGTGGAGCGAATTGGTTTGTTTTGAGCGATATATTGCGTGTTTGTTTGTCTTTCCTTCTTTTTCTTCCTTTTTTTGGAAGGATCCTCTCCTGAGAAGCATCATGCTACGCTATCTAGATTTCGCGATTGCTGGAGCATTTAGTCGTTTATATATCGTCGATTTTTGATGAGATTTGGCAGAAGAAGTGAATATGTCGACATAATCGCATAATTTTTGTAATTCTTCGAATCGCCAAGTTTGCTTCATTTAGGGGGATTTTGCTTTGGAGTTTTGCTTTATTTAATTTCCTTGGTTGTCACTTTTTTCGGTGATTTCTGAAGCAAATCTAAGTTGGGTTAATATCTTGCTTTTTCTTTTTATGTAAAGGGAAGTTGGTGAGCATAGCTACGTCATAGTTACGTTATTTTTGCGAAGACATAAATCCTTTTGTGGCAAGAACAACGCAGAATTGATTGTTAAGTATGCGCATTTTAAGAACTACTAGAGTAAAGTCCTCTATCGAATCGCTCTTTCCTCCGTATGCTTCACTTTCGAGATCTATCACTGCTATCTGAGAGTATCACATTTCTTGGTCACTTCTCATAGATGTTATCTCAGCGCTAACAAAGAGAGTACAGGTGATCTTAGTGCTGTTAATTTACAAGTGATAAATGTTGACTGTCCACTTGCTATTATTTTATATCGGACAGACGATTGTTTTCTGTTGTTTGTTTTGTTTTGTTTTGTTTTGTTTTTTTCATAGTGGTTACGAGAGAAAATTTATATGAGGATGAGAAAAGTAGTTTGTTTTAGTGCTGTTGCTATTATGTTTCATTATGTAAAATGTTACTAACTGAAATAGGCCTTGATTTATTGAAAACTCACGTCCTTTTCGCAGTAGTGAGTAGTCGAATGCATCTTATTGCCTTCACCAAATTGCGCCACATATCTAGCTTTTTTGTCCTACCCTTAATGTTTTTGGGCAAGTTTTATGAAAGCGGCCATCATTGTGACCAGTTTCCGGCTTTATGGCACTGTTGTTTCATTTTCACTGCAAGAAGCAACATGTTGAACGGACAAGAGGCCGTTTTAGCAAAAGATCATTTTGTATTGTTCTCACTTACAACAATTCTAACGCATATTGTTTTAAATGTTGTTGACAGTGTAACTTGTTCAACTGAAGTGAAGTATGAGGTGATGAAATTCAAAAGCTCATTGCGCTTTGACAAGAAACATTGTTATAACGTAGCTCGTCAATAGTTAGTGGAACTGGCTCTTCCACATAGTTCATTTGGCACCATAAGGTTTTTGTGGTGTCAAAGCTGTCAAGTGCATGACGCTGTTCTCCCTCCTAATAAATTTATGAATGCATATGCCGTTTTTCATTGTTCCTCGCTTTTTTTCATGTTTCGTATGTTGTTGTGTGGGACATTTCAGAACTTCTGGATCAGGATGAAACTCGGTGATGCGTCAGACTTCTGGAGCCCGTTATTCGGTAAGCGCGTTAGATCTAACGCAAAACAAACGATGTAACGGCCTCAAACTACCATCACTTCATCATTATTTTAATGCAGTTCAAGAATGCATCATACAATTGAAAGACAACCATATAATGCAACAGCAGCTTATTTGCTAGCTTGTAATGATGGCAATCGCATCAACATGCCAGCTGCTTGTCGAATACTCCATGAGATAAAACAGTGAGGCAGACGAAGCTTAGTTCCCTTTCTAGCTTTTTTACGTGGATATACGCCATACCACTGTTATTCAATACAATTTTTGGAAATATTGGGCGACGATCTAGGACGATTGGTCTCGCAGAGGCTGATAATCGTCTTGAGTGATTGCTTCCTCTATGCTATTTTCCACTGAACTTGCAGCACCCTTTAAAACTCAAATTTGAATACTTGAAGGTAATCATCCATCTGAGCATAAGCCATACCAATCGACTTCTATACGCGAACTACATAAATTGCGTTTTTAAAAATGAAACTCGAAATTCTGAGAATTTAGGGCAGAATCTCATTAATTATTCCCTCAGATGGTATCAATCTCTTCAAACAAGAGCTACTATTATGGTGGAAAAGGTGATCAAAAGAAAACAAGGAGATCCGATTTTATGACATTTTAGTTGCTTGAGAATTTTTAGTGAACTCTACTCGCCAACGTTTTTATGACGTTAGCTATTTTCGACCATCTGTTGAAACGTTGACATCTATACATCAGCATCGACGCAAGTGAAGAACTGCCGGAGGTAAACAAATGATTCCCAGATAATTTAACGTGCTCTGAAGCCTAATGAAATGTAGGCTGTGAAATCTCGAAGTGTACGTGGACAAGCCGTCTTCCTAACAGTTTGCTTTTTTCGATGAATCGACTGCTTTCGTTGCCCTAGCCGCTCTGTTTGAGGCCAGATTTGTTTCTTCCTGCACCGTTTGAGCTTTTTGAAATCCACTCTCACTTGTATGTAGTTAATTGTTTATCTGTCGTTTTGAACCCGTTTAGCTTCCTGCTTCACATACTTCTAATGGTGAAAAAAAAAACATGAAAAATGAAGTGCATGAACTATACTACAGAGATAACATTATTTTTCGATAAAATTTTGAGCTTATTTGTCGTCGACATGCTTTTTTTTATTGACATCATTGAGTATGTCGGCAGAATGACCTAGTTACCTGGTCATAATCCTTGACTAATACGTAGATGGCATGAAATCAAGTTTGGTATGAGCATAGAAGAATTTAAAAACCCCGTGCTGTTTGTAGAAAACAATATTGATGACTTTTATATTTTTAAGATGTCGCCTATTGCATTAAATGCCGTCTATTATATCGAATATCATTTGTGCCGTGAATGCTATATTGGCAGTAAAGGACACCCTATCGTGAGGTTATGCAGTTAAAGGCACTAACGAGACATGCGGTCATGGCACATTAACCGGCAATGTGACCGAGGCAAGCATCGTTCGTACTCATTGTCCACTACTGTGTGGTCACTTCGAGGTGTGTTCAATATAACTACTTATTTAATTGATCACTGCGTTATCCTCACCTAATATCGATCATTCTTCCTTATAGTGCCATGACTTAAGATGTTTCAAAGTTGTCTGAGGACAGCTCACTCAACCCCAGTTTTGCGCAGAAATGACAGCGTTTTATGAAAACCTTAAACGAGCAGAAGGCCTGATCAAGATATCTTAATCAACGCTGTTGATTATCAGGTATCCGAGCATCAGAAATGCCATTTTCTTTCGATTTTTCAATCGTACGGGAATTTTCGGCTGAATATGTTTATCCCTGGTCCTGCTGATTTTGAGGGTTAGGCGGTGGGGCTAGACGAAGTCATCACGAATTTCAGAATTTCTCTCAGAGTACGACATATGAATACGCCTGAAAGCGACGTTAAATTTTGCTGCACGTGAGTGTTTAGAAAATCCAAACCAAAACTGCCCATCTACCTAAGCATTGAATGTCCCCGTGTCCACTCTTATTTCCTATCTTGTGTTTTTTCAGAATGCCGAAGAAATGAGACTACTTTTCATTCATTCACTCGCCGTTACCCTGAACAGCTGAAGGCGGAACTCTGCCTTGTATTTCTTTCCCTGCTGTTATTTCGAAGCGCCAAAAGCATAAGCCTATTTGGCATCTTGGCAACGGATAGCGTACAAGGAAAGGGACGCTGTCATGGGAAAACTTGTGATAGTGCTCTTCTGATAGAGAACACATGATACCGTGCAATCAATACCCACATAAGTACTAGAACGAGAGCTAATCAGTTTATAAAACTCGCCCATTTTCGAATCATTCCACTGCCTATCATCACTTTTTTCTGTTCGCTTCCAGTACTTCACATATATTTGTGTTATTAATGGTGACATTTTAAGAGCAAAAATGCAATTAAAAAAAGACTCCACACAAATCATCGGCTCCCAACCGATCTCGCTCCCTTGCTAATCGATTATGCAACTAAATGTCGTTAATATTTGGAACTTCTGGAACTTTCATTACTTTCTTTTTAGAAAACACCGAATGAACACAATATGTTGGTATCAGACAATCTGTTGCTACCATCTGCTTGGGAAGTTTCTCTCCATATGTCATTGTCCCAATACAACCGATCTAATTGAATCGAAAATGACTGGTAAAGTCTTCTTAGTCACCTCGTCGGTCTCAGCTCTAAGCTTACTTACATTCGAGCATCTACCTGCCCCACACGAGGAATCTTAACAGTGAATTTTGAAGGACAAATGCGAAAAATGCGAACATCCAACAAAGAATGCTGAAACGGCAGCGGCAACAGTTTCTGGCATTTGCTCATCCTTCGTCTGCTTCAGCTATATGTGCGCTTCATTAAAATCGTCGTCGCACTGCATTGCGGAGAGGCTCTTAACTTCTCTTACTCGGTGTTCCTACGTCTGACTTTAAGTCAGCTTCGATGATCGACGGCGTTCTTGCGACAGGTGTCCCCACCTGGTCTCCCTGTTTTGTTCTTCTACTCTTATATAAATATTGGACAGATAAAAAGCCCACAGCAAGGCTTATCATAACTAGAAGTACCATGAAATTGTGACCATCAGTCCGACAGCAGCTGATCCACCGATAAATCTCCCTGAAACCAATTGAGCATTAGAAATAGTCGAAAGAAATGCCCAATCCTTCTTTGCCATGAACTTCATCAAAAGTAGCTGCGGAGTGTCTCGCTTCGGTCCACCGTACCTCTTCAAATAAGACTTGCTACGTTCGAGGTGGCTTAAATACAATTTGGTTTAGTTCTTAAGGAGTTGAATGGATAGGCTGACCTGAAATTGTTGGAGTTTGCGCGTTCCGTTGAAACTCCATAGCGGCTCCAAATCTACGACTCTTCGCTTTTGAAGAACAACTGAATTCTGAACGAAGTCCACTCGGTGGAAGCCTTTCATTACGATCGGGCAGCCCCATCATTAGCACACGTGTTCAGCATTGCGGACTTCAAACGTCAAACGACAAACGACGACTGCTCCAATTGCAGAATGCGAGTGGAGACAACTCATGCGCTATCTACCTGTAAATTAGGTGCGTCTGCCTTTTCACGAATCATTGATGCACGTGCCGACTCGCAAGCACTCCAATGCGAAAGCGCATGAAGATATTCGTGCAAGTGCATTCCCATCCGTTTATTGCGTTCCCATGCATCCACCCGCATGCTTCCTTTCGGACAGACAAAGCGGTGCGCTCGTCCACTTCAGTAGCTTCTTAACTCTTATTATAAACATGCAACGCTTTTATTGTTTTCCCTTTGACTTCCTTTAATTCGATGTACTTTGAGTCACCCCGACAGCACCTATGCAGCTTCATTCTGCAGACAATTAGATGTTAGTCAAAAACGAACTTACATAGGAGGCCAGCGGCATTGCAATATACGAAGTCGACACTGATTCTTTGATTTTAAATTCGATAATTATCGATGCTCGCTTGTCGGACATTTCGCTGATACAGCTACTTAAAGAGTTCAAACACTCGGTCGCTCACTCAGCTGCTAGACCTCCGGCTTGCATCTAGTTTCATCCTCGCAATCCTTCTTGAATCCGCCATTACTGACGCCCCTAAACCAGCTTTGAAGCCATTTGCAACATGTCGGTTAGGCGAGCTGAACTTGCCAAAATGCATATGCCATCTCACCAATTAGTCACTTTAGTCACAATTGGTATACGTAATTGTCGATGCCGATTACGCATACTGACAAATTCCGGAACGAAAAACCGCCATATATATCGGAGTGACGTTAAGGACCGATGGAATCACCTAGTGGAGCAAATAGAAATCGAGGAACAGTCAAGGATAGTAAGATTTCAAAGGAGCGGACCGGTGACCACACATTGATTGAAAATTCGATGACAGCAACGAATTTCATCACATATTGACAACAATTCTTCAACTTTCTCATATTCACTGACGGCCATAACCGAGAACATACTCTAATGCTTTGCCAACGATGGTTTAAAGTAAAGAAAGTTGCGTTAGGTTCCCATCGAGCTAGGAGAAACTGACAAAAAACGGTGAAGCGACCACATCAATAACAACTGAAGCAATCGAATGCGCCTGATTACAGGAGATAGTTAGAAGAGATTAAAATCGATATGCAAATGAGATAGAGAATGATGAACTGCGCTAGTGGGGGTCAACACAAATGAACCAAAATTGAGAACATAAAGTTTGTTCGAATACGAAAAGAAAATACGGCGGGGTTTTGGAAAAGAATAAAAATTTAACTACGAGCTAAAATCACATCAAGCAGAAGATTGCACAGAAAATTTTTTCGGCCTTCAACTTACCCTTTTCGTGGGTTCTTATAAATTTGCTTCATAAGACGCATTTAGGACGACCGTACGGCAGACCGTCCATCTTGTGACTATTGAAGCAAACGGTCACGAAATTTCCTCGTATAATATACCCCACAAGATGACCTTTTATAGCATGTTCCACGTTGACGCATTAATTAGAGAAATCGCATAGAGATATAAATTTACCGGAAGAATTACGTGCGCTTCATAAAGATGGAATTATAGAAACGCAAATATGCAGGAAATATGTCTGGGCAATCAAGAGAGCGAAAATCGCAAAAAATAGGTGCAAAAGTCACAACGAAATTGCTTGTAGTAGTATCCTCCTCAATTTCCGATCATTTTTGAAATCCATTATTGTATAGGAATCGTCACATCAATCGCATTCAAAAGATTTTGTCTCCGGGTCCGATTACTGCAAGGAAATACGAAATGCGGTAAGAATACAGCAATTTCTATTTTAAGTATATCCAGCCAGGTGAATCGGTAGCTGAGTGGTAGAGCCTTCGTCTGTTAAGCGAAGAGTCCCGGGTTCAACTTCCGGCTGATTTCCCATCGGGTCGCCAGAAGGTTGACCACCAGGTGTTCCAGAAATCTGGTCAAAACAGCCATATGTGGTTGTCAGCTGCATCGATAAGGGAATCGATGAAACTACAGCTGTCTTTGCATCTTTGTTTTGTATATCCAGCCATGTCAATATTCTTTGCTCTAAATTGTCTTGCTTTACTTATTTGCACATACAATCTTGCAATTCACCGCATATAACTTGTAGCTGGGCTCAGGTATGACTCTTTAGCAATATGTATTGATCTCCTCTATAGCGATCTGTATGAAACATATCGTGGCGCTTGATCCGCAGAAACTTGTTTTATTCACATTGTGTGATAATCATTACTCCCAATTGTCTTCACTTCCTACATATGTACACATATGAACGCCTCATTTGCTCACTTGAAATTGATGTGAAGACTGCTAACATCCGCCTGACTCAGCAGTATTGGGAACCACCTTCCGGGAGGGCTGAATCGTCTTTTCGTCAATCTACTGGTTGGGGTCGAATTAAGAAATCATATTTGTCGATGAACAACATCAGGATCCTGCGAGCGTTGGAAGCAACAGCTAACTGTACTGCTTTCAGGACACTCCTTGTGAACGCTTTTGTCAATTTGCTCTTGCATTCAAGAGTGGGAACATCTTTGCGGAAAGTATACGCAGTATTAGTGCAGCACGCTCGTCTAGGAGTCGATCGACAACACCAGTGTAACTAATCCTGAGGAAACTAAATTAGTGAAGGAAATGAAGCTGTGGCATGAAGCAACCTCAATGGAGAAGACATTTCTGACGCAGTGCCGTTTTTGTGATTGCCTGCCGAGTGAAAGTGACTCACACATAAAAATCACCCTTGAGCTGCAAAACCTCGAACACCCTTCGCGATAGCTACTAAGCTATTCTCCCGAATATAGTGAAGCTAAACTCAGCGATGTCTTATCTTTTACAGTCTGTGACCAATCCCCCCGATTCATTACACCCATTAAATATAAATTCATCACATTGCTTACATCAAATTTCATCAAACTGGTTCGTCATCGAAGGCTTGGTCCTTCCTCTAAGCCTCCCCCTCCCTTCTGTATCCTCAAAATCCCTATTTGTTTTCATCGACTAATCTTGTTTGACCACGTCTGCTATGTAAGGCGTACTCTTTACTTTTTAGTCGTAATTCGTTGACGCTCATTAATAATGCTATCAGGTGCTCTTCTCGAATATGCTATGGGGACTCAACAGCAGTGGCGCCATCGTACCAAAAAGTATAATACTTTTCTTATTGTACTTGTGCCGCTACCGAGTATAGCACAGTATCGTGCCGATTTTTCGGAAAAAGTACAGTTACATGGTGTGATCCAGGAAGGCTAGAGGCGCCCGAGGTGCGAGAGGCGCGAACTAATGGGCTTGAACGCGACAAATGCTGTAAAAAACACGAAAGTGCGACATGAAGCTGAATATGCAGAGCTGGTGAAAGCAGTCGGCCACCACAAACAACCGGTAAAGCAAAACGCTTCACTGACAACATCGGAGGAGTCGTGGAGGATGTCCGGTAAGGAAGCTCAGGACAGCGCTGAAAAAGAAGGGCGCATAAAGTCTTTCTCTGTCATAAAGTCATAAAGTCTGTACCAATGTCTCTTTAAGCTTGTTTCTCAACCACAAGTTTCGCGAGTATTCAGGCGCGCTGAATCTGCGATCCGCGCTGCTAATTTCCCGAGGAGGCCTTTACTCGCTTTTGGAGGGGCCATTACAAGCAAATCGAGGAGGAGATTGTAGGAGAAGTGAACGGGTCTGTTGGAGTGTCGGTCACCGTTGACTTTTGGTGCAAAAAATGTTGCAGAGATTCATTCATTGCTGCAACGACCCGTTACGTAGAAGACAGATCTTTCAAAAATGCATTTTTTCGCCTGAAAAGAATAAACGGACGTTGATTAAACAAGGCTACCTTAAAATCGTGGACGGTGTGGGCATCAACGAATCCTCAATATATAGAGTGGTAACTGACTCAGGCGGAAACATAGTGTGCACTTTTAAAAACACTGGAACAGGAAACACAGGCTGCGAAGAGGTAACAGCAATAAGTACCTCAAGCGGCGAAGACAACAGTGCATCCAGCAGCTTCGACAATGGTACGTTTGGAGGTGGTGAAAATAAGACTGACGATTTCGAAGAGACGGAGAGAAAAATTGGGCTCGACAAGTGACTTCCAAAATGACTGAGCTCTGTAGCTCATACACTTCAGCTGATGCTGGCAGGTAGCCTGAAGGTAGCCGAACGTCTTAGTGAGGCCACTGCACCAACAAGGGTCATATGGAAGTTCGGGGTAACAAAGCCAACGGCTGAATGACCCCATTCAAGATCCGAGGTGAATCCAATAATGCCCTGCAATACCCGCTGGAGAACTCCCTGGAAATTGCGGTGTCTTTCCGATTTTTTTGCTATCAATCTCCCCTTTTTGTTCTACAGTTCATTCTCGACTGTTATGGTTCATACGAGTGCGATGTTTGCGAGTGCCCTGCACCTTTCCAATTTTCCTGCCACTAATCTCGCTTTTTTATTCTACAATGTATTCTTCAAACGTCATGTGCTTCATGCTTGCAACGATGACTTGCTTAAGCGCCTTTCACTACGACTGAGATAAGTACTTCGATTGTTTCTGACCCCCCAGCTGGAATATTTGATCTTTTTATGCTTACTTTGCGGTTTTTTTATCGTTTCAATCAGTAGTCATATTTTTCCATTCGACGGCTCGCAAACTTTTCGTTTATTTTGCTTATCAATAAATTAGTTTGCTTCTTTATTCATGCATGTCGAGAAAACTAAGGTGTAAGTATTGTACTTTTTGGGCCGAAATATTTGATACAGTATCGTATCAAATCTGGGTCGCCAAGTGTACAGTACGATCGGTTTCTTTCAGAGGGTGGTATAAATACAGTGTGATACCCCTTTCGGAGGTGAAATACAAGTGCAGTAATGTACCGAAAATTCTGACATGATGGCATCAATGTTATTCAAGGGTCGGAAAGTTGATGACATCAATAGTTGAAGGATCGGAAAGGTGATGAGGTTACAATGATAAGGTAACAATTATTTGGCTTCTAAAAAATCTCATATACAACCGTCGACAAGCAAAATTGCAGACAATTGTAGACTATGGCTTCCAGCAATAATTTCTCCATGTTTGACTAGCTACATCCATGAACCTAGAGCAAACACTCATAGCACTCACTTAGGCCCCAAAGCCTGTATGGCAAATGGATGAGTAAAGCAATACTGAATGGAAGGGAATTGGCATCAGTTATATTTTAAAATCCATATAGTACTGATATAATGATAGAAAACGTTTCCGAATGAATCTAATACATAAAAAAAGCATTAATTCTCTCAAGCTTCAAACTCAACATGAATTGCTTGCTGTGCACCACATCATCAGGCATTATTGTCATTGCGGACGTTACAATGAATCACTACATATGCAAGTGTAGTGTGGCGAAATTTCGACGAACAACGCAAGCGTTCCTGTCTCTGGAACCACGTCGTATATTCCTGTTACCGACCGGCGAAAAAAAGTCCGTTTTAGGATAAAGTTGACCATCTTCACCCTTCTTCCCCACTTTAAATTTCGGTGACAATCTTTCAATCTCGGAAACCTCACCCATGAAAAGCCGTTCTCCACACAACACTGCATGCATCAACAATATCATACACCATTGGCGATTTTCCTGCCTAATATCCACTATAATATGAGTCTTTAATCATCACGAAAATGGCTAGATATCCGGCAGAAGCCAAGCCCAGTTCAGTCTCAATCTCGCTATGCGCTGCTCGAAAGGTACAGACGTATCACAAGCGGCCAAATACTGATCACTTCTTGACCAATCATCCCCAAATAGTTGTGGAAGCAGATTCGTGCAAAATACCTGCAACAATTCTTTGCAAATTTAATGCGCTAGATGTCAAGCATGTATCGGGAAGACCAACAAAAACGAAGAAACAACTGAGAACGGACTTATGATCAACAAGAGAGTATATAGGATTATCGAGGCAGTTTCGTAGAAGTAGATTATATAATAGCGGAGCGAGAGGAGAAGTTACGCTTCCTAGCACAAAACTTCTTCGCTTACTGTGATATTGAAGAGGCCTACGATGAATTCCCTATCAAGATCTAGAACAGCACATTTTGAATCACTTCTTGAAAATTCGATGATCTTTAACACAACTTTTTCCAGTCTCCATTTTGAACCGCTTTTACATCATTTGCTTAAGGAGGAATCGCAACTAATAGCCTATAAAGGCAAAAATTTCAGCGCGCTTATTTTCGAAGACGCATATAATCTGAACGTTTGATGACATTCAAACTTCAATATCACACTAACATAAAGATACTCCAAGTGCTCAAAAACGAAAAATATGCCCTTCCTTTTGAATGGGATTTATTCTGTTGGAAAAAAAAAACAGAAGAGACCCCTGAAAATAGCTTGATTTTTGCCAGAAGCATGGAATATTTACGTTTTTTTTTTCGCTGCATATCGGATAAGATGAGTGAAAAATGTCACTTTTAACACACAATCGATTATCTCTAGAACATACTAACTTCATGCGTTCATGCAAATACAACAACCTTTAGAAATCACTCAACAATATAACATTTCCTGAACTTACTTGTACATTATGGTTAATTCGATGCGTGCAATAACCTGTGGTGAGATTACACTGTGAAAAGCAATCCAACAAATTACAATCCGTGTCATTTGTACAACGTCGAGTGGTTAATAGTGCATTCAGCCGTGATTTTGTGTAAAGCTTGGATGCGTCCAATACCATGAACCTGTGTAAATAGTGCATGATGTCGCGGCATAATAAAGTACATAAACAGATAAGGAGGTGAGTAGTGCGAACATGCAGTCTGATAGCAGTATTGCAGTTAGAAGCAACATGAAGTTACTCCATATAGTTTTCAATGCTTTCCTAGCCGACAGGGATCTTTGGCGTTGACACGTGAAGCAGCCATGAAGCTGTGAAGCAGCCATGAAGCTACAATCAACTTTGCTAGCAAGACAATATTTGTGATGTAAGAAAATAAATGAGAGATTAAACAACAAATCAACAAACCGTTTCGGATAGTCGGCGGAAAGACCAAAATTATCGAACCTCAGATCACACATCTGGAGTGGCTCGTTTAGAAATGTATCCAAAAGCTTCAGCGTCCCCATTAAATAAAACAGAATGTTTGTTTTTAACCTCAGGAGGTAATCTGACATATGAAATCCGACCATAGATTCCACTTGGTAGAAATGGCCACAACTTCCAACAACCTAAACAGCAAATAACGCAACGATTTAGGATGCAAGCAACCAAAAAAGAAAAAGAAAAAAGAAAAGAAAAGGAAAAAAAGAATCAACAATTCAACGGAGTATGTCGCACAAGTGTTTAGACTCAGATAATAAACAACTATAGGCTATCTTATGGATTCAACTTGAAACAAATTTCATCCAGGCAGAAAAGACTGTGAGTAGTGGCAACGTTTCTAATACCCATAAGTCTAAGGATGTGCCATTGTTCACTATGAGCTACACGAATTAGAACACTAATCGCTGGTATCACAATTATAATAATATATATGCGCAAATAACGTCATCAACATCGCATGGTCTTAATGTCCCACTTCGACAATGTAGCTTTATATATATCGACCTGAAAAAATATGCATGCGTTCCGGAAAATTCAAATGTGCTCCGCTGGAGCCGTGAAATCTTCACTTTTCATCACATAGCGCAAAATGCCATTATTATTGTATCAAACACAAATCACACCTTAGGAGTAACTCCTGAAAGTGGCAAAAGACGAAGATTGATATATTCTTGTTGCAGTACCAATGTCCATACACTTCTTCTATCAGCTTCCGAGAGTGGAGCGTATCCTGTTCTCTGATACTTCGGATAGACCAACTCCATTAATCGTCGCTTGTAGTGAGATGGCCAACCTAACATAAGCGATTCATTGATGACCGAAATCACCTACAAGAAATAAAACTTCAGAATGAATATTTGCAATGCATAGGAAATAACTATGAGTACTGGTGTAATGCTCAATTATTATTATTACTATTATTATTGTTATTATTGTTATTGTTATTATTATTATTACTGTTATTATTATTGCTATTATTATTATTATTATTATTATTATTATTNATTCGGCACCACAGCGATGGGGCGAAACTCCTACGGCCTAGTCAGAAGGATACAACTCGGCAAAAGGCATGACCGATTGCGAATACTCCGTTCTAAACAAATACATAAAAATTGTAGCTAACAATATCGATAGATATATGAGATTGCTAAACAACCTATCAGACATCAGTATAGCAATCGAAACTTTAAAAGATCATTTCTACGCTCAACCATATTCAACTTGCTATGAAATAATAAAAATGTTGACGAAAACGACTACAGTGATGGTGTGTAACTGTGCATTTGTTGAGTGAAATAGGCCGTGTCAGCAATAAGCGTTGCACGAACTACTATTCACATGAAGGAACGCAGGAGTGGATGCCCGTGCGCTCCCACTTGCCGCATACTTCATTGAATTGAAGGTTTTGATGCGACATAAAAACAAACAGTTGCTTATTGTCCAGTGATGACGAAATAAATAAATAAAAATAAAAATAAATAATTCGCGTAAATGGCCTAGAAGATATGAAGGCAATTCTTTATTCTGGATTTTCTGGAATCCACCAATCACTGGAATTCCGCAGTCTAACCAATCATTGAAAAGCATAGGAAGTATGAGGAAATCAGATACAACACAGAAACTTTTCAGACATTCCTTGAAGGACGTGTGTATCTCCTTTTCTTCCTAACCCCATGCTATTTTCCATCTTCAACAGATTTAGGGAGTGATCATTTTTTGTCACACCTTCTGATTCCATTAACTTTGAGCTTACAAACCACCGTCTTTGACCAACGTCGTTTGCCCATCATTTGCCGAGCTGTCATGAGCCATTACTTATATAGCGAATACGAAAAATCAGTGGCCATGATCTTATCTGGCCCGTCATAAATCACGATCTTGGCTTGGCCAAAATGGGAGATGCTGGAAATCCTTCTGAAGATTTTTCTCACACTTTCTACAAATTTTTAATTGGTTCCATTGTTCCTGTTTTTTCATTTATTTCACCTCTGAAATTTCTATCACTGAGGAATTTATATAAGATAACGATCGAAAAAAAACGAGATTTTGCGATATGCCTTAGCGATCTGATGCAAAATCTCCTGATACGCAGAAACTTATTGAAAAATCCTTCGTCCACAATTCGTGACCTTGAACTCCCGACATTTTCGACTGCCCTCATGTGCCTTAGATTCCATATATGCAATTTACTTGACGAGAGGCTGGAGGGATGCGGGTGAGGGGTAAGACGTATTGCAAGAACCACTCATTCTTTTCCAGCCTTTGACAAAATTTCTATCGATCAATGAATGGAGTTCTACTGAAAAAAATTGTGTTATACTGATTACCTAAACTGCCGCTAATCTCTAGATGCCATAAACAAACAAACAAACAAACAAAAGACTCACAATAAAATACTAACCTCACTCATAAAATGTTCCTCACTTCCTCCAATCTCAAGATCACCAAATTGTTCGACTGTTGCATAGAGACTTTTAAGAACAATTTTTTGCCCACCAACACGCATTATGATCGCAAATTTGCCATCTTCATGAAAACTGAGAAAGTTCCAATTGCGTTTATGGCATAAACGATGGCAAATATCACCACTTATCGTATGTGCCTCATATGCATCGCATAATGTCGATAGTAAAACTTTCGAGCTATAAATAATATTCACCGATCTCGAGAAGAATGGTTTTCACATCGTTGAAATTGTCTTTAAATGTTACATACAAATACGCTATATTAATGAATGCAGCAGCGACTAATTTTATTATTGATATCTTTTTCAATTCAAATATATCACCACATATTTCGTGATTGTAACGTCCTTCCACACAAATTCATTCAATAAAACAAAATATGAGTCACATTCGAAGGTACAATATTTGAACTCTTTATGAGTATCATAACTACAACTACTATGCCACTATGATATAAATCTTATGTGAGAGAAATCATATACGGCACTTTGCGTAGCAAACGTACGTTCCAACTATGCGCTTAGAAAATAGTATATATATATATATATATATATATATATATATAGTTGGCGTGTATTTCTCATTACTCGTTGGATCAGTGATATTTTGTGATATCAATGATATCATGATATTCATGACGAATCAGTTTATCGCTCAAATGCGTCGAAATATTAGTCAAAGATGTTAAAGATTC
>JAARMF010002090.1:10606-31261 GCA_022844705.1 Toxascaris leonina
GGGGAGGGAAAGGAAACGGCCGTGTGAATTCAAATGTGAGTGGAGTTTTTATGAGGAGATTATTTCTTTCATATCAAATGGCGTTTTATTTTCAAACTTGATGGATTTCATATTTTTTATAAATAATACTGCAGCCATTATTATCGGTAAACTAAAGAATTTCTGTCGTCGGAATGATATTTCACGAGTTCTTGATTGGTAGCAATCGTTATTTAGATACTAAATTAATGAGTGTTTTTTCGGTGGGATATTCGACGACAGAATTTGATTTCGGAAACCCGTCATTCCCTCAAATAATTCCCGAGGATCGATACACTATGAATTTTATTGAGGATATTTTTTAGGGAAAACGGTGAAAATCTCTAAATTTTTATATGTGGTTCATTCTTATTGCTCTTAGAATTGAATAGTTTCGTTAGCGAATTTTCTCGCGCGTTAACGAATTTTAGGCTATTTTTATTTATTTTCAAAAAATGAAAGAATAAAAATAAAACTTTTTAATAAATATACGTTGAAAATTAGCCATAAAAGAAATCCTTATGAAGTAGAAATGCAGTAGAGTTCTAGCTGATGATTTCAATGCATTTGCTAATCGCAATAGGTCTGTTATATATCTGCTATCTGTATCAACAGGTATTTTTTTCCAACCTTCAAACAAGTTTTAATTTCGTTGATAACAGGTGTTAATCAATCTCATATTTGTTGATATCAGGTGTGAAACACGCTGATTTTGCTGACAACAGGTGTGAATTACATTTGATTTTATTGATAATAGACCTGAGACGCTTGGATTTTGTTGATAACAACTATGAATCAGCATTGATTTTATTGATAATGGGCTTGAAACTCTTGGATTTTTTCGATGATAAGTGTGAAGTGTTTTTAGTTTTGCTTGATAGTCAGTGTGAGCCATCGTTGGTTTCATTGATAACTTGTGTTTAATGCTTTTAGTTTTATTGATAACATGTGTTAAATATGAATGAATAATATAACAACATGTAAATGTCGCTTTACTAGTGAAATTTGTGGTTTTTATTTTTCTCTGAATAATTTATCTTCTTGAATAAGTTTATATAGAGAGTTTAAAGTAAGCAAATAACGTTTATGATTGAATGGGCGGTACGAATGAATGTGTGGGCAAAGTTAAGTAAAGCGTGCGCTTGCCTAAGGGCGTGGCCATTAAGCGTATACCTCGTCAATTCTATTCTTCATCTCTAGCTTAGTGCTCTTAGCACAAATGTTGCGATCGGTATGTTGAACTAGTGGAAATGTTTGAGTGATTTTTCGATGAATATATTTCCGTATTGTTGATTTATTGTTTTTATGATTCGATTCGTAGAGTGTTGTTATATCTTTTTGAAATGTTTCAGAAAACATAGATGTTTAAAAAAAATAATGTTTCAAAATAACTTTTTTGCAGTTAATATTCAATTCGACGAAATAATTTTTCTTCGTTTCGTTTTCATCTCAAAAGATGACATCTATGATGCTATTGGCTAGAAATGGCTCACAAAGTAATTGGTCGGAAATAAATTGTGTTTGGTTCGATGAAATCTACTATATTCAGGTAAACGTTACACTTCTCGATGAATTGATTTATCATTTAAGTTGAGCGTCTTGAAATGTGTATATGAAATAGGGCAACTGAGCCATTTTTTTCCTCGAAAATCAGACGATGATAACTTTTCTTATCTCTTTATTATGAATGTGTTGAACTTATGAGCTGAGCCATTCAGTATAATGTCGAATTTGAGAAAAATTGGAGAGCAAATAAGCGGAAAGAAATTATTGACGTTTTTCAAATTTTGCGGGGAATTTTGTTTTTTCCCATAAATTTAAGGAGAATTATTTTTGAATAAAAGCGTGTTTTGCATTTCTTTGAAGTTTTCTTTAAGCGCCAATAAAATTTTTCAATATTTATTCTTAAATGTAGGTGAGAATTGCTTAGAAATTTGAGCAAAATAAGCGCTCTTGAAATTAGATTGTTTTCAACTGCCTCAATATGATTTATTTCCTTTGATATGAGAACGTTTCTTGATTATGAATTTTATTCCGCCACAATTTTGTTAATGAAATGCGAGTGAAATTTTATAGAAGTTGAAAATATTTTCGAGAATATTTGAGAAATTAATGGAAATAACCGTTCAACGAGCGTTCTTATCGGAAAAGAAATGCAATTTTACGAGCTATAATATGGGCTATTTCTCGTTATTATTCTCATATCCAATTTCCTCGTTAAGTGTTTCTTAAAGTGGAATTCGAAATAATACAAATGGAGTATTCATCAGAAAATTTTGCTTCGCTTTGATGTTTATTTCAAGTTTTGCTTAAATAATCTCATATGAACTCAATGAATGGGCTATAAAAATAATAAGTATATATATTGATTTATTTATTTAAAATTGTTCATAATTTCAGTCATTATTTGAAGACAGGCCTTTTCCTATCTCGAAAAAAAGACGTTTTTTTTTCAGTTATATATGGACGATATCAGATGAATTTTTACTTTACTTCTATCTTATTGCAAACGTAGTTTCTATACTACATACTTTTTCCATATATAAATATAAAGATGCATGCAAATAAAAATAAGTAACTAAATGGACAAGTGAATAGACGTGTAATTAAATAAATAAGTAAATAAATGAATAAGTGAATAAACAATAAGTAATTAAATAAATAATTGAATAAACAAGTAAACAAACAATTGAAATAAATAAATAAGTGAGTAAACAATAAATAAATAAATAAATAAATACATAAATAAGTAAACAAACAGTTGTATTTTCCGTAGATTTTTCCCTTTTGCTTTTGTATTGAGTGTAAATATGATGCTGAATAACAGGGTCCATCTCTAATATATTCTAAGAAAAATTGGGCTCTACGATGAAGTAGGATGTTTTTGATTCCATTACTAGTGAACTTAAAAGAATTGCTTAATTTATATAATTACTGGCGTATTCGCTTAAGTGAAAACTTTGGTCACTATTAACCATTGCTTCATAATCATTGAATCTTGTGATTTTATCGAGAATTATTGTTGTCTTTGTGAAGTGAGCAATTCTTCTATTCTTCTTCTATAAAGCCAAGCAGTTTTCATTTCAATTAACTCTTTAAGGCATATTTTAATTTGATATTAGCCATAAATGAGGCATCATTTTTTTTTCTCTCTGAGACAATATTAAGCTTATTTATAAAGACCGATAGATGAGCGAATACGATCATGAATCGGTCTTTTCGAAAATGAGAAACAGATGCGATGAACGAAAACGCTGAAACAAAAAACACCTGTTAATGGCGTTCTTAAGAACACAATTTAAGAGCGCAATAAGCAGGTGAAAATTTACATAAACTTTGCTCATTCGGCGAGAACGAATATTATAGGCAACACTTTTCAATCTTTTCGTTATTTTTTTTTTTGAGGCTTTTTTCTGTCACTCTGAAAGAGAGCGATTTTCTTGAGTGGTTTTGACATTCATGCGATAGTTCACGTTTTTGATGCTCATTTCATCGAAGCGATCCAAGAACAAATGAAACGAAAGACATGTAAACATCTAAATTGTTCATTTACAACTACTTTGAAATTATAAATTCAGCATTTTTTTGTAAGAAAAAATTAATCATTGTTGATTGCAATCCAGCTAATGTTCGAAATTAATATCGAAAAAGTTGAGAACAGTAGTGAAAGTTCTTAAAATTGTTTGAGCACTTAAATATTTTAGCAGGATCTTTAAGTAATGCCTATAATCTTATTGCTTTTCCTACTTCGTTGGGTTATGAATTTCTAAGCTTTCACTCTATACGCTTTTATTTGTCCTATTCTTGCCTAGAAAGAACTACTACAAAAATAACTGCTACCATATAAAAGAATCCACAAATTCTCAACGAAAACCTATCAGAAGTTATATAAACTTCACGTGAAATTTTTAAAAGCTTTCGTTGAGTTTTTCACTCATGGTTGAGTAATAAGGCTTAAAACGACATCGATAGTCGCATTTTCAGGGAGTTTTGCCATTTAAAACATTAAGTGAAATTAGATCGGAATTCACCCGTTTAAATTATTTCAACAATTATTTTCTCTACTAAATGTTGATGATTGCAAAGCTTCATTAGTAAGCTTGTTCGAGAGCGGATATCTCTGATGAGTTCAAATATGGAAATACCTATATACGACCATTTTTTTCTTTTCTCATTTACCTGTGTTTTTTCTGTCTGGAATAATTCCGCTAATTGCCTTCGATTTGATAATCCTGCCTTAGACGATTGGAGACCAATAGTCGGCATGCTATTCATCTTTAAGTGGACAGCTCCGCGATGACATTTCCCATGATTCTTCATACGATTGTGGCCTAGCGGATGGCACATTATCCGTTGTCTAGGCGGTCTATGACGTGTCCCTTTTGCGATCATCTGGCTCAAGAAATTCAACGAAATGCGCTTTCATAAGTCTTAGCCTTAATCTAGCATCACTAGCAAGCAATGATCGGTGGCATCGCTTAGTTCAACTGCTCAGCTGAGAGGGGTCCACTAAAGAGAGCGGAAATTCGATAACTTACTTAATGCAGCATTTAATTCTAATATTTTTAAATTAATTTTTATATTGATTCAAGAGTGTTTAGCTTGATGAGGTCTTAAGAAAGAAATGTTGATGATTTAATTGACTAGAACAACGATATCATGATTAATTGCTAGAAAAAAATATTAGTTCAAAGCACGAAACCTATTCAAGAAGAACGTGAAAACAAGAGGCGATAGAAAGGCTTCATTGCCATATAAGAGAATGAGAAAAGCTCTTGCCTCTTTTGCGGCTTTTTTTTTACAGAGAAAAAATATTCTCCCATATGGAAAGAATTTTTGCTGATATTTATGTCCCTACAGATCGTATAAATCTTTATTGCTTTAACGCAGTTTTATTATTGCTATTGAGGTATAATCGTCGCATAAAATAATATTTGCACTATGGTGTTATAGAGAAAATTAAAACAAAAAAAGGAAGCTCATTTACAGCTGTAACATGCCCATAAATATTTCTTCGGTGAATATATAAATATATGGGTGAGCATGATAACCATTTTTGATTGCAAATAACCATTCGTAGTACGAGTTAGAGGATAACTGCTATAAATTGAACAGCAAATCTTTTATTTTCTCAATTATTGACGATGTTTGTGAAGAGTAGCTACAATAGATGATTATAAAAATTACTTAAGGATGCAAACTACCTATGCAAGCAACAAGAACTGAATCAATTGGGTAAATAGTCGATTGCTGAAAGGGATGATGGAGGAAGTGGGGGGAGGGGTTGGGAGATGCTGTCAAATATGACGACTGAAATCCTAGATCAAAAGCTGTAAAAATATCAGCTTTACATACAACTGATATCCTTACATGTTATTCGTTCAAAGCCTATTCTTTATCCCTGCTCTCCAATCGTAAGATAGCAAATAAAGCGTCGTTTATCGATCATATATGATGTGAGTAAAAAATATTTCTATGAAGGGAAATAAAATTAAATGGGTTTCAGAAAGTGCAAAGTACTGAAATAGATGTAACAAGATACAAAGGCAGGTGTAGTTTCATCGATTCCCTTATCAGTATAGCCGAAAACCATGTCGAAACATAGTTGTTGTGAGCACATTTTTGGAATGTCGAGTGGTCGGCCTTTTGGCGAACTTCCGTCGGGAAATCAGCCAGAATTCGAACTCGCTTCTCTTCGCTTAACGAGCGAACGCTCTACCGCTAAGCTACGGACCACCCCTAAATTACTGACTATCGCTGAATAATCGGAAGAGTTCAGTTATGAATAGGCTAAAACTTTTTGCGGTATGAATTGCAACTTTATGAGTTCTCTAAATGACTACTGAAGATAGCTAAACGAAAGTAAATTAAACATATTACTATAGTTGTTTGAGAATAAATATTAGTACTTCGATTATTGCTGAAATAAGCCAAAGAATAATACGACACGCAAATCTCATTGTGAGATAGCATTCGCTGAGTGGCGCTACTTTTCTGAATTCGACGAAAGCAGCTTCTCAAATTTTGCGAACTACCTCAATGGATCTCTCACTTACTCTATAAAAATTAAGGGCATTTATCGAAAATTCAAGCAACTGACATTTGCCACCCCCTATTTATCAAAGATATTTTTTAAAGAGTATCCAGAAGAGATCTGGCAAAAAGTGCCTCATGGATGTGGAGAATTCTTCAGCGTACCCAACAAAAATAAGGGAATAGCCACTCTTGCAGCAAATAAAAGCATATCTAATTAAACGAAATGCAACCTGTACACGACTGAATGTGCGTGAAAAACGTCAAGTCAGAATTGCTGACCTCTATGAGATTGGGGCCTCGATGTGATTCGTTGGAAGGCTTTCTATAGAATAATGTTAATGCAATATAATCGTATCATATTGACATTTTATCGCAAAAATTGAGCGATATTTTTCTAGCTATACTTTGCAAGAAAATTGCCTTAAGGCGATCGAAATGAACGTCCCATTTGACATAAAATGCCTATATATTATTAAAACGTTTCTCTTTTGCGTTATTTCCACGTTGAAATGACTAGCCTATAGCAGCATTGCATCACATCATCGTTAGCAATCGTTAGTCGATGTACATTGTAAGAAAATGGAACTTTATATTAAAAATATATTTAATATTGACGATTGCCTTTTTATTCCGTTTGCCGGCAATAATTTTTCAGCTGCCGGAAGTTTTCAAAAAAAAAACCGTCTGATTTTCAATGAATTATTCTGGAAAAATATTTTTCAGTGAATTATTCTGAAAAGCCCCCTTTTTATCATTTCTATTTGCTCCTGCTCGTGGCGGCGAGAAACCTGCCTGAATTGATAAAGCATTAAAATAATAGTGAAGCGCATATTATGCCTAGGGCAAAATTACTTCTATAGAGTGGTTTCCGCTGAAAAAAAAAACAAGACAGTTCACCTATTAAATTACCTATAGACAGCTATACTTTTGCACAAAAACAAAAACTTCCTCAAGTATGCATATGTTTGCTAAGCGAATTAGCTTTACATGCTTATATATGTGCGCTTATTTCGTATGCACTGAGCAGACAGCTTTTCTTCGGCGGAAATATTCACGTTTCGTATTTTGTTATTCTGAATCAAATGCACATTTGATGATACAACGCTTAACCTGTCTGGGAAAAGATCATGCGTCAATTCGTCTTCAATCGCATCCTACCTTATTTCATAAATAACACCGAAAACATTCCAAATTTTATATGTTTGCATTATGCATCTAGAATATCCATCTGCGATAAAGGATCCATCTGAGATGATTTCTTAGAATGAGGCGATCAATATTACTATGCTCATTATGTGCTAGCTATTTCTTTAGCACCATCTACTACTTGTAGCAGAGTTCAAACTTAAAAATATCTCACCTTAAAATGATTAGCACAAAAATAATGATCTCATCAGAAGCGATAAATAAAGAATTTCAGCAAATAATAGTAATACAGCCGAATGAGTTAATCCAAAAGTCATCCTATCATCTTCAGAATCGTAGAAAATTAAATTCAAGAAGTGGTGCATTTTTTTGAATAAAAGCAATCTGTCGAAATCATCAGAGGTTTCTTTGGCGAATTATTTTCTTAGTAATGGCGAATTTTTTTTTTCGTGCAGCTCTTTCAATAAATGATCACCTTCAAATTTCACAAAACCGCTGAATCCGAACCAATTTCTCAGCAATAATTTCGCTCGATCCCATCAAATCCAAGACGAAATCATCGAAAGGCTTCGGGTTGCAACACTGTCGTAATAAAAAATTACTAAAGTTATTGTATAAATAGCGATGCTCATAAAATATAAAAAAAAGTCGATAGCTAAAAAGAATGCATCAATCCACCTCATGTAGAATCCACGAAAGAAGCATTCTATCATATCGCGAGTAATTTTTTTGACGTTTAAACTGGTGTCAATCTGACTTTCTCATTTCTTTCGTTCTTCTCCAATAAGGTGCCGTTCAGTTTCGAAGAAAAAGAAGAAAAAAGACTAAAAAACAATACCACATTCCCATAGATAAAACTCAACGAAACATTATACGCCAAAACGCTTCTTCATCATCGTATCCACAAAAATCATATCAATGTCATCATTTTTCAACCTTGAAGGATAGATGCATTTGAGCGATTGCGGAAGAAATTGAGAGGGGAATTTTGTTAATGAGTGGGAAAAAAGGAGAAAAAAATAACTCGGAAAAGCAATCAGCATAACTATGAACGCATCAATAATATGAGTTAATTTCTTTTATGGTTTTTTTGCTCTTCAGTAATTCCGATAAGAAACATTAGAATACTAATTGAGTGTGATCTTCTTTAATTATGCAGGAGCGAAAAATTTATAGAAAAAAGAGTGACCGCATAAATTAGAATTTCAAGTTTAACGAATTTAAAGTGATGTGAACATAATCGTTTGTCAATTTCTTCGATGAAATCATTGAATATTTTTGGGGGAATAATTTGATGATTCTCCATCTCCTCCTCACCACCCCCCCCCCCCCCCCCCCCCCCCNCCCTCTTCCTTTCCACTCCCTTCCATTTCCATAACAACACTTCTAAATGTTTCCTGCCTTACTATACTCTAGAAGAGATTGGTATAATGTTTAACGTGATATATTGCCTGAAGAAATTATCTTTAATGAGCAAATCAGAAATCTGTGCGAGTAGAATTTCACTTATGTCAACAGGCGATTCGAAAACAAAGTCGTTTCTCGCACTAACGCACCTGCTACAAAATTTACGAATGAAATCACGAATTTATGAGTATTTTTTCAATTAAATTCTTTCGAAATGAATTCAACTGCTTCGAATTCAACATCGAAAAAAAGAGTATTACGAACTATACATTAGGATCTATCGAGTACGATATGAAATGCCCATTTGCTTTTTCCTTTTCATTTCTTTTAGTCTAGCCTCACGACGTTCACTAATAATAAAAAGTCGTTTGTCGATGAATTTTGAACACTTCTTGACTAAGATCGAGTAGTTGTTTTTTATTAAGCGACCTTTTCTAACATTGCCGAGGGTTTAATTACCCAAGTTTGAGAGTTGTTACTATGATTATGGCACAGTGAGCCAAAACGCCAGTAGAAACCTCTCGATCTGATTCGGCGCATCCCAAGATTTATAACAACAAACAATCGTAATACATATTCTCTAATATATTTATTATCTTCATAATTCCAATTACAATTAGGCATCACGAAATATTCTAAAAATCTGTTGGTATTTGATAACAAGTGCTTAAGTGGTTATAATTTAGAGTTGAATAATTTCTTTCTAGAATGAACGATGAAAAACGAAACGTTCTTTTCAGGAGTGAAATGTATATTGTCCGATTAGGAGTAGAATTGTTTCGATTAAATGATTCTTATAAGTGACAAGAAAATTCTCGTCGTCTTTTTTAAGCTCGTCGTCTTCGTCTTTTGTTCGACTAGAATTGACGAAGATAATCATATTGATTATCTTCATCAATTCTAATCGAAGTTCAGTAGATGCAATGCATTCACTATTTCACTGGCTTAAAAATTCTTGCAAAAGCTATTGAGGAAATTATTGCGCATTACACTTTATATGTGCGCTAATAGAGCTTAACGGATGATTGAGTGGTTAGCGGGAGAAAAAAAAAAAGGAAAACGACTGACTATAGATAATTCGAAAATCTGTTTGTTTTCATTTCCTCATAAATTATCTCATACGCAAAATTATAAATAGACTGATAGCGGAAAGCCCTATCAAATAACAACTGAATGAATTCAAACAAAAAAAAAAAAAAAAAAAAACCATTCACATCGTTGTGGATTATCATGTTTGAATACTTCTAAATGTTATTTAATTCATAATGAATAGCAAAAAAGGCATCAAAATTAGGCTTCTTCTTCGAAAAGTTTTTATCAGATTCGATTTTGTTGTTTTCATTGAAATCTAACATTCTATGTAAATATTTCTAATTCGGTAAAAAACAAACAAACAAACAGATAAATCCTCTATGATTGCATCGCTTCGATTGTATTTCATCGTCTACGATTGCATTTTCTTCATTGCATTTTATCCTTCTTGGATTACATTTCTTCTTTGATATTCACCGATGCAGTACAATGATTTTATTTTTGTCAATTTTCTAAACGAATAGTATTTGTTGATGATAGAAGATTCGCAATTTTATTCAAACTGATAATCGAAAAAGTATATCGGGAAGTAACGAAAAAGGGGCAAAAGAGCGAAATAGAGGAAATAGCGAAAAAACAAAAAGTTTTTTTTTTTTTTCATCTGTGCACTGGATAGAGCTATGCGATATCTTGTCATTATTTTCATATACACTAATCTATGCAAAACATGATTTATTGATTTCTTTGTTCATTTATCTGAAAGGTTTATAAGCAACACGTTGAGGCGGATGTGGGTTTTTTTAAACCACCGTTGAAGATTTATTGACGCAATTTATGTGACGCATCGAATTCTCAGGTAACGCAGCTACTGGTGATTTTGCTGCCGGTGATATTTGCTACAAAAGGTGTTCGAATGCGACTTGTTGGGTTTGAATGCGAAAGGCGTAATTCATGCTAGATATCATCATTGATTTTGGTGCCAATTTCCCTTCTAGATTTCATTGTAAGTGGTAAAATTTTAAACCGGATGGTATTTCCATCACATTTTCTACCACGGAGGTTATATTTTCTACCACAAACCAACTCTGACTAGATATTCTAAAGTTTGAATAAAATTTTGTCTTCGCAGAACTTATTGAATTAGCCGAAACATCAACATTTGCACCTCTTCTGGGCTCATCTCAAGTATTTATCCGGTCACATTGGCAATATCGAATCCCTGCTTCCTCACTATATGGTTTTTGAATTCAAAATAATTCAGCCGGAAATACTGTATCAAATATTTATCGCAAATTTACAACAATATATCGGCTTGACTGCATTCAAAAATCACCTCGAATTTTTCAATAATTTTACCAAAATTTGCAAAAATGTTTGCCGAATTATTCGAAATCGATCGGTAACCCCGATAGGTCGTATTGCCAATTCCTTATGCGGAGAACAATTCTTTCTTAATATTTTCCACTTGTGTGATATTATCATGTAATTAATAAGCAACTCAACAAGCAAATCAAATCATTGATAAGCAAGCGATAATAAACTGCGGCATATTTCGCTAATGGATTTCACTCATTTCAATAGCACACATCACCCTCAAAACGATCTGCTCCATCTTTATTAATAAGCATTTATGAAATTAGTCGCAATATATGTGTTAAGCGAATATTTGCTTCGTTAGTGAATTTTTCTTGAATATAACGTGTATGAAAGCAATTTTCATTCTTAGCATCTATTTGGCAGATTAGCAAAGGCGAAGCAATTGAACAGCGCCCCCAAAGATTTTAATTAAAAATCATTATATCGAATAAATAATTTTCACTGCTATTTAATCGCTGATCGTACTTGTATCTCCAAATTTCTTTGCAAAGCAACTAAATCAATAAATACTACTGAGGTATTACCTAAGCCACCTTGAGATGATATACTATTATATAATCTTAAATAAATGAATATCAGATTGTCTCTAGCGAAATTCAGAAATATTTAAAAATTTTCGTTCCATTAAATTAGTGAACAAATGATTCAAAAGTAATTACTATATAATATATGCTTTTGCCCGCACTTTCCCTCTATTTGATCAAGCCAATTGCACATATAATTAGAAAGTAATAATTATGTTGAAAATGATGCGTTTATACGCACTCTAAACGCTCTCTAAAGGTTTTTCTGTAAAGCGATCGACAAATTTTCTCCACCTTATAGGGATTTGTAACTCATAACAAAGTTGCACAAAATTATGCGATAGATAATGTGCATCTACCAGAATTGCTCCCATAGCCGTTGTATTCTATAGTGTGCATTATATCTAACAAACTCTCAATGGCTACCTTGGTATACATTACCAGTTGAAATTTTCGAACGAATAGATAGACATGTGAGCATAAATAGATATACCGTTGACATAATTCATTTTAGGAGCAGAAATTTTGCAAGCACACAAGTAAATAAGGTTATTTCTTGCTGCCATCTTCGATGTACATGGATTTTTGCAAGTTTCTTTTAGCTTCATCTGCGCTCAAATCCAGCTTATACGACAATAAGCTTGTCTAGAGCTAAATGTTTAGGCGTGCATATGTAGCATAGCGATGACATTGAAACTGTTACCGGCGACTAGAAAAGATTTGCAAATATCATGGCTTCTTTGCTTCATGTGCATCTAACGATTTCAACGATATCCTAGAAGGTGTGAGAAGCTCGAGGTTGTTTAATTTATTATCGGAACTGTACCAAACCCGTAAAAAGTCATGTAATTGAGAGGATCATATGACTACGACTAAACGACAATTGTGCAACCATCATACCCCACCTTCACTATTTTAGTTGATAATAAGGGTGCTGCCCATGCTTTAGTAGGCAGCTCAACGATAACATTTCACATTATCCCTCATACGATTGTAGCTTAAGGATGGCACGTCATCCGCTGACTAGGCTGACTACGACGTGTGCCTTCCGCTATCTGAATCACCTTGCCCAACAGATCCAAAGAAAATCGCTTTATCTTTGGCGAGAGATGGTCACATCGCCTAGTTAGGCTGCTAATGTCCTCCACGTTGCCACAAGGCTTTCACTTAACGAGGCGCAACAATGCTAAAGTATGATATTGTCTCACTAAGTGCAGTCGATTTAAAAGAAATCCATAGTAAATAGTTGGTGTGATCATCATATTTGAAACCTACCTGTTACCTGACTGATACTATTGAGAAACTTTTTTGCGCTCTTGTATCGCTTTGAACATTGACTGGAACTAATCGCAAAGTGCTTCATTTCTTTATATTCACGGAATAATATTTGCATAAATCTATGAACATCCAAGTGGATTCCATTGCTGCGTGGATTTTTGGAAAAAAATAACTTTGGTAGACGAATTATTGCATATTTATTTTGTCACCTAACTGAAAAATGTGATTTTAGAACAATATGAGCGTATTTACGAATGACAATTAATGTGAAGAAAAAAGAAAGGAAGAAATTAGCCGAATAAATGATATTATTACTTCGAAAATGGTGATTATGAAATGGCCAACGGCAATCGCTCTCGGTAATTCGCCCTGATTGCACCTTGATCTTGGAAAGAAAGGTGAAATTTTTTCCAAAAAATAAATCCATTAATCTGATGTGAAAAATTCCTAGAGTATGGATCCCAGAAAAAATTCATTCCAGAAAAAAATTGGGATGAAAAATTCCAAAAAAATTCCAAAAGATCCAGAAATTTCTCATCTGTTTGTATAATCGATTTCAGGTAAGATGGAAGAACGCTAAAATTTCTAGCTGGTAATAAGCGGCAATAAAGCAAAGAATGAAAGACTCTATTTAAAAAAACAGTCACACACAATGTTATCGACTGCTTCAACGTTTCTATGATTCATTAGCGAATAAAAACAAAAATACTTCATCTTCAACGTTCATCGACAATCGATGTAATTGACTCAAGCAAAATTCTCTCTGACATTTTCTCCGTCTCTGCCTCTCTTTCCCTCTCTTTGAGGATCTTTTAACTCACCTGTGGTAGAGATAGATGTCGCCTATGGTACAAACATTCACCTAAGGTGGTGCTAAACAATTATGTAAAATACATCATTCTGCCTTGATAAAAGATATTACTAATATACCGTTATGCTAAGTTTAATAGCTAGAATACAATATGGGATATATGGAAAATTCACTGTATTTCCAATCAAATCATCCTCCTCGAGAGCATGATCGAGACCATTGTATAGTTGAGGCTTGATGCCCAACGTTTAACCAAGGAGAGGGCAAAAATCTCATGCGTACATGCGCACAAATCTAGCCTATGTTTACAAGCTATTGTTTGAAAATGCCATGAAAATGCTCTATTCAGAATAAGCTTAGAGAATTGTGTGAGTTTTTCTTTGACAAGAAACGAAAGCCTTATGAGCTTATCATTATGGATAACGAAACTTTCGTGTGAAACTATTTGAGAAAGTTTTCACTAAGTATCTCTAATTGTCGATATGATGTATGTGTTTCATTCTTGAAAGGAGTGGATATCTTCCCGTCGGTTCGAGCATTCATATTACCTAAATTAACTATAGCTTTATTTATACAAAATTTATAAATGCAAAAAAAAATATAAAACTATAGCTTCATAAAATTGTTTATAGTTCAGCGTTCTAATTAAAAAGTTAAATTTAAGCTGCCTAACCTTGGGATATTAATGCATTTATACTCGATTGAAGATTGTTTTTCGATAAGCTTGATAGGAAATGCCCCATTTTCGATTACTTTCAGCTGTTTATTAAGTTTACTTAATATATAAAGCAAAAAAAAAAAAATGACGTTGAATGTTTCGTTTATTTAGCGTTTTCTATTCACATCGATTGATGAAGTTTTTCAATGCACTAAATTAACGAACGCAGCTGCAATTTGTAATTGAATTTCATTTCAAGATCATTTTAAGCGATTTTCACTATTCGCTAGCGATAGTCGATGGAACGCATCAAACGCTCTTTTGCATTGTTTAATTATCGTCGAAAAAGAGACGATAATGAGACAGCAGTCGGTTTTCTAATTGATAAGAACCCCATATGGCGTAAATTTCTTTTTGATTGACATAAAATCGTTTAATAGATATTACATTTGTGCTATTCATGAGAGAGTGAGTGCAATGTGTGAAATATTTAACGATTCTGTGCAACATTTGAAAATATTTGCAGCTAAATAAAAGGAAAAAATTTGTTGAGTTATTTTAGTGAAAGTTTTGAAAACGGGGGGGGGGGGGGGGGGGGGNAGGGGAGGGCATAGGCATTCTTTCCACTTAAACACAGCCTATCATAGATGAGAAATACAATAGAAAACGCTATGCGTGCAATTTAATTATTAATGTAACTGTTTAGCGAATCTTTATCAAAAATATGGCTATAAGAAAAAATCACATTGAATTATATTACATTCGAGAGGCACTATGGAATAGGCGAAAAATTTGTGGAAAATGGCAACAGCTAGTTCGTTGGGTAGGGCGAAGCAACTCAGTTGCTAGCCGAGGACCTTTATTAATAAATATATACACGGGAAGAACTTGTATTTAAAAAAAGTATATTACTTCATATGTTCATTGATAAAAAGTCAACAACTATGTCTTCTTTCATAGTGGCGCTTACGGGCAACGAGGAGCGAGCAACTAAAGAAACGTATTAGAAGCGCAATAGCTCACTGTGATTATTTATTCTTGGCCATAATAGCTATGTGAAATGTTCTGATAAGCGTCATTAACGATGAGAACAATAGCTACCTAAGTGTTCAATACTATTAGCTTATAGATTGGGCCAACTTCCACGTCTTACATTTCATTTCCTAATTCTTCAATGATGATGCTCTCAGTACGAGCGAAAATATGGCGAATTTCATTTACGAACTTCGATCGATCAGAACCATCAATCAAATGGATTACCAGAAAAAAAAACAAATAATAACGATCTACCCTAATAGCCTATATTAATTGATCGAACGATCCTACCAAAATGTGGAAATCTCTTGCACATATATCTACGCATAATATTGTCATAATTAAAAGTGCATCGTTTTTTTGTTTGCAATTTAAATTCACCATAATTTATTTTCTAGTCAATCGTTTTCTATTCGTTCATATTCTAAAGCACAAAGAAAAACTCTCATTCAGTATATTAAACATTTATCATTGAAATGATTTAAATACATTAGCTGCGATAGGAAGCGAAAAAAAAGTGCAATTCTAATGAATCTGATTCTCTCTCTCAAATAATCGAGCAGGTGTTGAATAAGTATGACATGTGGATAGGCATGTCCTGTAAGTTCATTTGTCGCACCAAGATGCAGCTGTATGAGAATTGAAAAGAAAAGCAATATGCGCGAATGTATAAACGAAAAATCACGATCAAATCTTCTCATAATTGTGCTTATTAAGCAACAGAGATTTGAAGGAAGAAAAACTTTTTAAGGTTGAATCGGCTAGGATTTCAATAGCGAACAAAACAATTCGTGATGAAACTGAATTTATGACAATTTATGACAAATCTTATTGCAAAAAAAAATTTTTTTTTGTCCACCGTATTTTATGATCACAATCGACCCGCTTTGTGGAAAACTATGACTAATATTCTTGTGCTAGCTTTAAATAACGCCACCTAAGGCGGTCTACTAACTGATCGCATCGAGATCTTTGAGTTGTTGATAATAAACGGTCGAATTCTAAGTGATAGATGAGAGGGTATTTAATTTCACCAGGTTATAAACTTTTTCAACACCCTCATAAAGGTGCTTGAATTGGCAGCGATAGAGGCATCATAGCATAGAGGTTTGTAATGCTTCCATTGAAAGCATAGTTGAATCGGTCATAAAGTAGCTTACTTATTTAGTGCACGTTTATTTGCTTTTGTCACGCCTGAGTGGACCTTCACTAAGTGAGCGCCTCGTCATGGCGTCGGGACTTGAGGAGTTTAATTAGGTGGTATTGCTCATCTCTCGTTAGAGATATTGGATTGGAATTAAGACTCACAAAAGCGCTCTTCGTTGGATTCTTGAGTTAGGTGATCCATATGGCTCAAGGTATAGGTGATAGTCTGTCTAGCTAGCTGATTATATGCCATCTTCAAGCTAAAATCGCATAAAGAGTTGTGCGAAATGACGTCGCAGAGCTTCTACGATATCTAAGAAGGTATAGATATCAGCAATAATGCTTCAGCAAAAATGTGGTATTTCTGCAAAGAATGTGGAACAAAACTAACAGTAATGCATACGTAATACGCTTGGATTTGTATATTCTAAAAAACACTCCAAAAAGCTGTGGATAGCAACAAACAATAGACAAAAAGAATCTCGCGAGAAAAAAGCGATCTTAGAGCCGATGAGAAGGGATAAAATAAGCGTTAAAATAGGTCAACGATCAGGGTGGTTCAGCCAATGGATGAATGACAACTATACATCACGTAAAGGTGCAGAATACCACTTGACAACTCACATTTCGATTATGAGATTTGTGAATTTTTATTTATTTATTTACTTTTTATTTTTTTTTTTTTTAAAAAGTCCGTATCAACTAATAGTGCCCAAGTGTGTTTTTCACGAAGTATGTGCACAGACAGTAGAGAGCGTGCACTTTGATCGCTATGGATCAAATTTTTGTGTCATTGGAATTGAAGTGCAAAGATCATATGCTATATCGGTAGTTGAGGAAAAATTAGAAGTTCTCATGTGGATAAATTTACATCATTTAGCGACTTAGGTGACCATAATTTCCACAAGATGGCATTTTATGGGCAAAAAATTGTGCACACAATCATAGTAATAATGGCCAAATTTTGTCCCACTCCGGCAATAGTGCAATTTTGCGCGCTTGTGAGGATAATTATTGATATACTGGCCATATTGGCCATCACATTTGCAACAAAATTGCGCTTATTCCATCCTTTAGTATAGAGAATTCAATCGTTTCGAGCATGATGTTTAAATACTGCACCTTTATCTCTTTTATTTGTTATTCAAAATGGTCTGGCGCAATTTACGAAATGGAAGACATCCTTTCATGAGTCCAGGGGGAAAATTATTTCGCGCAGGTGGTTCAATTTTTATCAGCAAGTGTCATTTTTTTAATAATCATTTTTTTCGCACTCTCCTGACGTCGCTTGAAATACTGATATTTGTTCGGTCATTTGTTCTGTCTCTGTTCTGCGCTTTTTCAAGTCATTCAACAGTTTAACCGACGATCAACAATAGCATACCAACAACTTATCTTCATAGAAAAAAGAGTTAAGATCACAAAGTTCAGCATCAATAACATTAGGTAAACGACCTAAGAAAAGGCGTATATGCTGCTCAAAGGAAACAACTGTTGTTGTTTCCTATAGGGTTTCGTTAATGGCATGAATTTTACACCTCTTTTTTCGTTTATGTGAGATCGTTATGGAGCACAGCCCCGCAACGATATCTTTTTCGTTTTTCACCACCCCTCACCTTTCGACCCCAAAAAAAGAGATGAAGTGCACTTTTATGACAATGAAATAAAATGAATTTCTTAGATAAAAAGTCATACCTCTAGCAGAAGTACCAGTTTTCTTAGGAGTGAGAAAGGGGGGGGGGGGGGATTGGCGAACCACGGTGAAATATTTAGCCATTGCATCGCTAGTCAAAGCTCTTCATTTTGGAGCCATCGCGTTTAAAGCTGCTCAACTTTCCCTTCTCAAATATGTGGCTTTTCAGAGGTTTGCATCATCTACCTTTCAAAAAAACGAACCTAGGACTCGTTTTGAAAAAGCCAAATTTTTCCAACCCAACCAGTTTTCCCAACCTCACTATTACTTTTGAAAGCTGTTATATTTCATATAGCCACTAGGTCAGTTCAGTTTATTGAACACGGATGTTCCGTTAATGCAAGCAATCTGAAGTCGAGGCGATTTCTTAGCAATTTTCATAAAATTATACGAGATACTTCCGTTCATATTGCGATCTTCCTGCAAATTCGTCGTCTCTAAGATATTGCGGCTTTATTTATGCTTTCTTAGGGAGGAAGTATTTTTAATTGAAAAACGTCCACTTATATCTTCATCAACAATATTTCATTTATGTCGATATGAGAGTGCACTTTATTATCCCCCTATATTATTCCCCTTTCATAAAGTTGCGAATATTTTGCGAATGATATTAATTAAATTGATTAAATCTTAATTTTGCAAATATTTAATGAATTACATTAAATAATGATATTAATTAAATTAGAAATCTTCAAGTAAAAGCCTTTGCCTTAATGTTCTTTGCAAAATAACTCCACTTGAGTGACAAATTTTTCCACGTTATCAAATGCTAATGCTCTATGCCGGAAGAGTATGTTGACGGAAAAAATCGGCTTTTGGCATCGAATTGTTATGGCAACAAATTACATTGCTTCCATTGTCTACATCAGGTAATATATGCAATAATTTACGGACGGATTATACTGAAGATTTGGATCAGACCACCTACGCTGATCATTTCTGAAATCCTTCTTCATGTTGTGCTACTTATTCTAGATGCACAAATGGTTCTTTATGAGCGAGTGTGCATTTTCATCGAAATTTCTACGGAATTTAGCTCATCGGAATGCAGAAAGCAGTTCATTTTCATTTGTAATTATTTACAATTTGCTCGAAAGCCTTCATGAGATTCCTCTTGGATGATATCATTAGATGATTGAACTAATACTGGAAGATAAAAATAGGCGCAAGAAATTCTGCGATCTATGCGACATTCTTTTGCGATAGTGTATGGAAGAAACAAATGCTTCGCTTACTTGAAATATTCTAGAATTTTGTGCTTTTATCGAAATAGATGAAGCCATTTACGTGATTGTATATAACTTTGGTTATGTGGGCTCAATTTCTTCCTGTCGGCTGCTCGATTGCTTTCAATAAACATCCGCTGTCTCGTCAAATAAAGCGAACTCATGCTTTGCTCCTGCTTTCATGAGTGAAAAAGACAAGAGAGGCACAAAGAACAACGCAGCTGAAACGTTTTAGCCGGAGAAAGCGAATTGTTCATTACGTAAGCTTAGTCGCTCTTAGACGAATAAGCAGCAGAAGAATTATTGAAGAGTCGACTATAGGTGCCCCATAAGGGCATTTCTTTTTCGAGTAAATGAACACTATCGTACGCATATCTTGTTAAAGTACGACGGAAAGGAAGAAAAAATACTGGACAAGGGCAAATTCACTACGAACAAAGATCGTTAAGAAGTTCAAGAGCAAGAAAAGAGAAAATAAGAGAAAAGATAAGGGTCGTTGATTGTGTTGAAAATAGCAATTACTTTGCAATTCCTTCTCTTTTTTTTCTTCTCAAAGTGCAATAATACATATGCAACTTTTTAAACGTCTCCGAGTTAGTGAAGTCGGAACGAAATGATATGAAGCGAGACGCCCTTTAAGTGCTAATGAAACCAAATTTTCAACTTAATCAGCTTAATCAGGTTAATCATTTAATTACGTCATGCTTCTCAAATCGCTATGTTATCCGACCAAGGTTATCATCAGCTCAGCTAGAGCCCTCTTCCGCTTTTCTCGAACAGTAGCATCTATATCCCAGCAGATAAATGCATAATTCTCCTGATGACAAAGCGTAGACGGGCAAAATCGTCCATCGAAAAATTCAATAACAGGCAAAAATTTGAATGCGCTGCCACCCATTTCGCAACAAGCCTTTTTTATGACGATACGATAAAACTCAAGCGAAAGAGTAGACGGTGACACGCCAGGGGGGCGGCGGGAGGGAAGGAGAGGGGGGGGGGGGNGAGGGATAGGGTAGAGGCAAAGAAGTGCGATGAACGATGGATGGGATATGCGTAGAAAGGTGCGGCAATCTACTTACGATTAATGCAATTCGCTAATATGCAAAACATTCTGCTATAAGCCTTATCTGTTGGGCATATTTCCAGCCAAAAACTGAGTAAATGTCACATTTTTTCTCAGCTATAGAACAAAATTGAATAGCAAATATCACGTCATGTGGCTTCTTTAAATGTCGTAAATGCACGTAAAATATGAGGATTCCTCCATA
>JAARMF010002091.1:0-18648 GCA_022844705.1 Toxascaris leonina
CGCCTATCATATGAGCTATTATTATTGAAGCTTTTTGAAGCAAATATTTTTTACTCGTATTATCGTCTTCATTATAACTTCACGAGTGCTTATTTTTTAGACGAATAATTCACATAACGTGGACAATGTGGTTGTATGGCAAGATGTTGAGCAGATTAATGCAGATCGAGTGAAACAAGTCGATGAACTCCTTAAATCAGGTGCATTTTGTCGCGTATTTTAGGGTTGCTCGCTTATCACATCAGTGATCACATTATTTCCGTCGAGCTTTTCTCAGTGAATGCTGAAATGCTTTCTTTTTATGCCTTAAATGAAGAGATCCCTCCAATATCGACCACTTGAAAGGCTCTGTCGCAAATTCATATTGCTATTAAAAGTTTGATTCATAATTTATTCCATTTAATTTGTACGTTTCATCTTTTATCGATTTATCTCTCATTTACCTTCAGGATTTCCCATTTTATTTCCGCTTACTTTCCTCTATTTTCAGATGATATTTTGTCAACGTTCACTAATATCTGTGGCGGTCATGGAAAATGCGATTATAGTGATTTACTCTTTATGTGCATTAAACGAATAACGACTCACAGGTTTGTGCTTTATTTTCGGCTGATATCCCTCTCCATTTGTCTATATTCTTGTCTCTCCTACATTTTCTTGAACTCTTTCAGATTTCAATTTACAATTTATGAGTTTTACGGGATATCTTTTTTTCTGAAAAGTTAAAACTTCCCCACAGTCTTTATCGCAATTTTTTTTTGGGGAGGGGGAGGGAAGAGGAATGTTCAGAATTCCATTCTAAAGATTCTTTTTGCAGTCCGATGTTCCAAAAGAGGGTTGTTTACTTGTTTACTAATGAAAGCAATCCTTTTGGCTCGAGTAAACAACACATTACTGGTGCGGCGAAGAACGCAGAGGATCTCAGAAAGCATGGCGCTGAATTCGCTATTTTCCCACTTTTGTCGAAGGAAGAGGAATTCGCATTTACGTTCGACGTTCTGGTAGGTTCCTTTCATTGCTTCGATCGCTGGATGCAACCGTTCGTTGTTGTAAAATTGGGAGGAGAGGATTATTTGTTGAGAATGTTTAGCTATTATGGGCATGATAACGCTGCAAATTTTTGTGTTCGGACTCTGAGGGGCGGGGAAATTAGTGCAGAAAACTTTTCAATAATATCAAACATAATTGATCACTAGTTTACGGCGATTGACGTTATCTCGCGGAACTCTGTGAAAAGGCGACCAATCCGGCCTCTTAATGCCCTTCACCCATTTTTCTTATTGCTAGAAGCTACTACTGGGTCTTCGAGAAAAGTAGAAATTAACGTTTTGATGTAGGGCCCTCTCGTAGTTTCAGACCATCTCGTAGACACTTGTAGTCAGAATCCTTCCATGCGCCTACGCTAGATATATCACAGCTTCATACAGCACCACGCATTATCAACACTCCGTGTGTGATGAGGTCTGAAACTTTTCATCAAGTGAAAGACAAAATCCCCTCATTGATAAAAGAGACAAAATCTTGATGTCCCACACCGTCTATTTATGCAAATATATTTCTTTTATGAGCGTACCGAGACTGACATCGTTTCAGGAGCAATTGGATGCTGATGTGGAAAAGCATTGCTATAATATCGCTGAGCTAGAAGAAGAGTACGCTTTAAAAATTTCCAATAATATTTCATTTTCTGCTGCCCTTCGGAAATAGATTGCTGATCGTTACCCATCAAAGACGTTTTAGTGAAATTTGGGGGGTACATTATGTGATCAGAACATCACCTCTGATTGCAGGACTGTGAATTTCTGCTTTTCTTATGGAGAGAGTGGGGTCATGTTTTTGCGCTTCTTGCCTTGTCACGAATGGGCTCGTTACCTTTTGCTGCCGCTGTCAACAAAGTTANATCATCTCTGATTGCAGGACTGTGAATTTCTGCTTTTCTTATGGAGAGAGTGGGGTCATGTTTTTGCGCTTCTTGCCTTGTCACGAATGGGCTCGTTACCTTTTGCTGCCGCTGTCAACAAAGTTAGCTCCTCGAATTATCTGTCGTGTAATCGTGCACGTCACATTTTCGCTTAACGTTGAGAGATTGCCTGTTAGGAAGTGGGATAAGGATGCTTTTTTGGGGAGCATGGCTGCTAATTGAGAGAAAGTATCTAATGAAGCGGAGGTACCTTGATTTCAACGAGACTTTTATAATCTGTGATACGTATGTAACAGAAGGCATGCAGTATCTAGAGCATACCTCACGAGAATTATTATACGGAAATGAAGCAGTTGATATTTCGTATGGCTTCGTCTAGGTTCACTGTCAGATTTCTTGTTGCGCACATCGGATATTTTTTGTGTGGACGAAGAATTTTATTCGAAGACTGCACAGAGTGAAGCTTAACAGTTTCCAGCATTTACATAGCAATAATTATCGGCTTTTATGTCGATGTAGATGAGCCTATTTTTTTCGAGCAAGGTCAACTACATCAATCCATTCCCGTGGGTATTTGCTTTAATGAACGGGTGAGTGGGCAACGGGTTGTGGGCCAATGGAATATTCAGATGATTGTAAACACTTGGCGTGATATCGAAAATATTCAGGTTGATAGCAACCACATTCGATGGGCGGCAGTAGTTTAGTGACACGGCGTGGTTGAGTTGGAAACTTTTTGCAGTTTCGTTGTGACATTTATTGGACTTTGTAAAAATACGCATGGTGGATTTTGCGAACCATGTCGTATCTTTCCTTGTCATTTGTTTTCTTACCATAGAAACCACAAACTGTGCCATGTCTTTCGTCCCCTGGAAAGGGAAACAGATCGCGCCATATGTTCGCCTAGTGAACGCTTGTTGTTTCTCGATTTTATTTCAGTTTCTCTTTGTTTTTTGCAGATTAAATGTTTTGGGAGTTTTGCTGAAATGTTTCATTGAGGTGATCATTAGTTCAATACTCTTTTGAAGGGAGACAATGAACCAATTAGCAATGTAGTTGCGCTTGGTTAAGTTTCTTTCAGTAACTTCTTTGATTGTTGTTTTTCCAGTATACCACGGAAGCAGTACGCAAGAAGGAACATTTCAAGTGTCGACTTCTTGCTCGCGGATGATGTAAAATTTGCCGTCGGCATGTTCGTTTTGTGTTGTTATTTCTTAAAGTTCCTTGACTAGAACATCATTGCTAAGGTAAACACCGCGGCCCCAGATCATTGGGGAACACATCCTCAATAGGTGACCCCCTTGTAGCGTATAGTTGAATATATCTCATTCCGTCATTCGAGGAATGAAAAATCTCTGTTGGATGAGAAACTGCATTCTGAAAAGTGGAAAGACCGGAGAACGTCGGTCATTACTGGGGGAATCGCGTATCGTCCGCTGTAGACATTTTTGAGTCATTTGCAGTGTTCTCTCATGTGAAGGAGAAGAGGACTGTGGCCAATGAACGATTAAATAGATGTGTGATCAGAGCATAGCTTGCACAAGTTTTAATCAAAATGTAGTCTAGGTATGTTTCCTGTCAAAAACATAATTTGTTTGTGTAGTTTTGTAGCCGAGGCGCAGTATATATAAGTGAATGATTTGCATATATTTGTGGTCAGATCATGATTTATATTGGCACATAGCCAGTTTGTGATTTGGATACGCTTGCGGTCAGGACATGATCTGTATAGGCTTTTGGCCAGGCGAGTGATTTTTACAGCTTTGCGGCCAAAACATCATCTATACGAGTTTGCAACGAGAGCATAATTTATACAGCTTTGTATCAAAAGGAAAAACATAGGTTCGTTGTAGTTGGAGCAGGTCTTTTTTTTTGCATGATGGAAGGAAGAGTTTACGTGAATGTTGCAGATACTCGCTACTGCGACCCGAAAAACTGCCGTCTGCAGTCGCATTAGACGCTGAGAGAAATGAGGTCGTGCAGCGTTCCTTCATCTATGCCAACAAAGAGGTTGGCATTCACAGCTTAGAATCTGCTGTTGTGATCAAGCATGTCTAGATTTTTGGCACATGCAGTTTGCGATATTATAGCGAGTGGAATCGTTCTTTGACTTTAGCGAATTAGAGGGTTCTCCCCGGGTTAGCTCCTTATCTCTATTTCGGCGACATCTAGGGAAACACAGGTTGGCTCATGCCGGGCAGCTATTGTTCATAGGAAGGAAGCAGTGAAGTGGCGCTTTTGATGGATATTTATTCGAAGATATTTGATGAAGATGAAAGTCAGCCACTCTTGAATCGAGCGAATATTGCTTATCGTCGTTGCTTAGCAATGTCGGGGACGATTCAAAGTGGCAGCAGGTAGAGAGGTAAATGGTTGATGCGCATCTCTCAGGAGAAAGTAAGTCGCATCTTCAATCATTTATTCATTCATTCAAATTGCTCTATTTAACTATAAGGATACGTACGTTATTATATGAAGAGACGGGCGATATTCAAAAATGAAAGCATTCAAGTATCGTGAATTTGGTAGTGCTGACAAAAGGACGAAACGAGATGAATGAATGAATGCTGACGCGATTTACTATCCTCCCCTAAATAGTCTTTGATCACTCGTTCCGCAGCTGAAGTCAACGTTTCTATACAACTTGAGTTTTCTTTTAGATCAGTGGTTACTCACTATTTTACTTCTGCATTCGACCCTAGTTGANGTTACTCCCTATTTTACTTCTGCATTCGACCCTAGTTGATAATTTAGAACGTCGACTTCTTGCTGCCTCCTATTGTTTTTGTTTCCAACTGATTTGTCGTTTTTGTTTTAATAAGGAATTTCTACTGAGCCATCTTTTCCATAATCGATGTTTTATTGAAAATGGTCCAGTTGCACCGTTGTCGAGCAAGCTTTCTAGCTTTCTACTAACTTTTTGTTGGGAACACTGTATAGGAACTATTATAGTAAAGTCTGTGTATTGATGTACGGTTACAGACAGGCGAGGAAATGCCTTTATTTGATAAAGAGATATCACGTCGACAGGAGGTTGGTGGTGCACGAGTGAGTATGACCGCAGAAGAGATAGAAAAGTTGCGCAGGCTTACTCCGCCAGGTGAATATAAATTGATCTCATTGAAACGCAAAGAGATGCGTGATTGTGAAAGGAATGTGTTTGTTATTTCATGCGATCCTTCGTGTTCAGTTAACACATCTATTTGTAGTATATGCAACAAGAATTTTTTTTTTTTCAAAAATGGTTGAAGATGGCACAAATGACAGTACATAGTTGGCCGCTGACCGAATATTTGGTTCTAAAGGAGATGCTGCTATAGTTGACGGCTTAAACTCTAATCAGGCGTGAAATATTTCTATTTGAAATTGTCAGTATGAGAGGAGAAATTTTGATTGCCAAGGCGCAAATAGTGACTAATTGTAGTTATTTGTTGATTGCTAGTAATAAAACTTATTATTGTAGTCATCGTTGAGATCGTTCATCGAGTTCTTTGCCGTTTTCTATTGAGCGTTTTTCTTATTCGGTATTAAACCTTTGCATGAGAAATACGCCAATTTAACTTAGCTGTCGTTCGATTGATTCTCACTAATCTACTGCTGAGGTTAACCTATTCCAAACGATGACCGAATGATTGAAATGCTCATTGAATTCCTGTTCATTTTTTCTCAGACACCTTGTTGTTGTGTGTTGTTGTGTCGTTGATATAAATGAATAGAACAAAATATGTTTTGCTGTTTGTTAGAAAAATTTCTCAATTTATTTTCTGATTAATGTTTTTGAGAGATTTTGAGTTATCGACATTGATTTACTGATTAAAGTAGTGAAAAATACGCTACCGTCGTTACGTCTCTTTTCAAATTTAAGGACTTGTTTTGCTTGGATTCAAGCCGATCTCTTCATTGAAGCTATCGCATCACGTTCGGAGTTCGCAATATGTATATCCATTGGAGTCGGTTTGTTTCAATTGAGTTATTTCTGAAAGGTTAATGTGTGACTTTTGTATCGAGGGAACGTGACTTGATAGAAATAGAGACATCTTGTTGTATTGCTTTGCCCTTTTTTCGATTTCCGATTAGCAGGTAGGGGACTTAGCAGAGAAAATGATCTGCATCGGTTAAACAAAGTTGACAAATTCGACAGGCAAAGTACGGGCCTGCCTTCCTCACCAGTCCGTCTCCTTCGTCACCCTCTCCCATCCTCTTCAGAAGTTATTCGTGGTCTTGTCCTTGACATTTCTTGCTAGCATCGAATAGCTACCCCACCGTGTACTATTTGGAGTATTTTTCACCGGAATAACTCTGGAGTGGGACGCAGACAAACATCAAAGGTGTAGTTTTGATATCGCTGATATGACACCACTGAGATTTGCCGGGAGCAGCATGGGTTTACTCACATATTGATGAGTTATTAAATTTATTTTATTACTTTTTCAGCAGGTGATCGGTTCAACACGTCTTTATCGTGCACTACTGGAGGTGTGCGAGAACAAGAAGAAGATAATTATTTGTCGTTATACGCAGAAGGAAAACACTCCACCGAAATTGGTTGCACTAGTGCCTCAGTCTGCGAGTGAACCGAATAATGACTCAAAGGTATGATGTGCATTATTGAAAGGACTTTGATATCAGCAGTGTTTTGAATGGTATTAATCCCTGTGATACTTTGATGTGTAATTGTGAAGGATGGGTGATTATGTGCTGCGTTGAGGTGATAACATGATAGCTTATTGTTTATAGGTGAGGGCGAGTGAGAAGTTTCGATATCCTGGATTCCACTTAGTATATTTGCCATTTTTCGAGGATAAACGAGACCTATCAGAGCAAATGACCTGTCGTGATGGCGAATGGCCAAAAGGTTTGTTGTACTTCTTGAGCTATCATCGGTGAGACGCACTCTTATATCTTTTGACTCATGTTTTTAATATGCGGGATATTTTTCTAATTCATATAACTCATGAGGTTCATCATCAACAACATATCAACTATACACATATATATATATATATATATATATTCATTGTAAATTCTGTTGTCGTGAATGCTGTCTCTTTTGAAGTTTGTTCCGTACAACACCTTTCAATCATTTTCTCGGTGCTTTCCGCTACATTCGGAAGCGAGAAGAGTTTATAGAGCTGCCTGTCCTTTTTTTTATTTCGAAATAAGAAGCATCATTAGCGATCTTCGTTTCTCGATGTATTTTGCGGAGATGAGTTTAGATGAAATGGTGTCACTGATTTATTATCGACACAACATGCGATGTTTAATTAACTCCTCAAAAAATACATCCGACTCTTCTTTTTACAATACGATTTTCTGTACCGCATTTGTTAATGATTGTATTTCGCTCATAATTCAGAGCTGCATTATGCGATTTCCAGGAGGCTTTCTTAGAATGGAACAGCAAACTTATCAATAGAAATCTTGTAATTGTAAATACCTTCAGAAGACTTGGAGGTCATTGCAGGCATATAGAGAAATGTTATGATAAATATTTTGGCGTGCAAGCGCAAGGACATAGTGGGATATGCTTTTAAGAACGGTCGCGAGCGCTTAGTGCCATTTTCTGAATGTGGAGGGGCACACTTACAGCCGAATACATCGAAAATTCTCAACTCAGGATTCGAAATACTTTTAAAAAATTAGTCCAAAAGAAAAATTAGCAGTCTATCTTTGACATTCGCAGTCAGTGATCTCAGAACTTGTAAAGTCAGAGGTCATCTTTCGAAATTATGGAGCAACAGCTGTGCATCTCCTTCTTCCGTCGCCCACCGCTCTATTGGCTATATTCTTGCATTAGATATCTTCCTTTGTTTCAGCGACTCGGCAGCAGATCGATGCTGCCAAAAGTGTCATTCGTAAATTGACTTTGGACTACCATCCTGAGAAGTTCTCGAATCCTGGTAAATTTCCATTCACTCGTTCTTCTATGTTCTCTAAGCTGAAAATAGCCCATTTGTTGTCTTATATTTCAAAAAATCAGAGGATATTATAAATGGCGTCAAAAGCATCCATTCATTGTTTGAGTCGTTGAATAATTCCTCTCATAGACAAGGAATGCCTGGGTAATGCTTCACAGCGCCGTCATGGAGGCGTCTTACTACTCAGCTTTTTCATTACCCTTATTTCTTATAGGGCTATTTGTATGAGTAGCCCAACAACCGAATGCAACAACAATTTTTTATGGATGATTCGTGCAGGCATTTGAACCGATCACTTCTGGTAAATACAGTTGCATCACTGCGCGTTTATATTATTTGTTGGCTTTTGAATGAATGGCAAGAAGAATTGGGCGAAGGGCTTTCCGTCATTTTGCAAATTTCCGTTTCCAGAGCGCATTTTTGTATGGCTGTTTCCCTATCGAATAGTTTCAAGTCGAGAAGCTAGAGCTGAAATTATGTGACATATAGAAGCATCCAAGCTAGTCCGTCAACATTGAAATGAGCTGTAGACTCTCAATATTTTATGATGGATACAGTCATATACGCACATCAGTTGAAATATATACATTTTTGCTTGCACCACAATTATTTATTGACGATTTATGCAGATGGTTGCTGTAGTAAGTGGAACTGCAACAGCACATATCCCAGCCGCTTATCGAGCAAAGCTATCCGCTTGTCTTCGAGTGAAAGATAGCTTGTTACTGACCTGCATTTTCGCCGTGTCGTTGCTTTTCTTCCTCACAGCATTCTCAGCTAACGTTGCAATTATAAGCGATTACCACGTTATTGCTGTCGATGGCTGCTTACATGAATTGCTTACAATTGATGGGGCTGTTGAATTTGCGTGCAACTTTTTGTGTTTCACTGGCATGGTGTTAATGGATAAGGTTTTCTTTGTTACAGCAGGCTTAATATGAATTCTACGATATTTTAGTCATCCAGAAACACTACAGAATTATCGAAGCGATGGCTCTCGGTCTCGATGAAGTGCCCGAACTTGACGATCAAATTCGTAAGATTTCAACTTTTTGTCGCTGTGAATTTTGAGTAGAAGTAATGTAATGAAAAATTTTGGGGACATGGACCGCATAAAAAGATTGACGTGTAGCGCACATCGACTAAAAGAAGCATCTTTCAAACCTATGGGTTGTAACATATTTGATCTGAACTAAGGGTTCTGCACAATTGACATAATTTCGGTTTTAAAGCGGGATGATGCGAGAATGATGTGTTGGTTTTGGTGCTAAGTTGCTTATTTTTGCAAGGGAGGAGGATCCGTATTCGAGGAGGTACGCCATTTAGCTAAATCTGAAGATAATTCGTTCGTCCGTTTACTTCGTGCAGTAACACTCCATATACAGTTGTTTGATAGCACTGCGTTTAGACCAACGACAGCTTTCGAATAACCCAGCGATTCTTTGCCAACTCAGTACGCCGTTATTTTTGTTTTCTACTGCCCATATTTGAAAATTTGTTTTTGCTGCTTTCTAATTGAGGTTTTCGAGTTTTGCTTTCTGTGAGGGTAGTTCTAGAAAGGTTCCGCGTTTAATGCTACTTTTACCTTCGCCAGATACCTTTATTTCCCTCCTGCAGTATTGAGTAGATATCGGTCTTCTCATTGAATGAGGTTCTCTTTGTTGGTGCATTTGCTTGATTTACTTCGTATTATGAATTAAGGTTATGCTAGATGGGATATACTGCACGACTACGAGAGAGTCGATGTTAGATTTTATATGGAATGATAGAGGGGCACAGAAAATTCGACTTGAAATTTAGAAGCTTTGCAAGTTGTTATCCAAATGAGCAACAGTTTTTACGCACGGAATCTTATGATTGAATTTCAGAGCCATATTTCGCGCATGAAGCATTCAGTAAGAGAATCAAGAAAGAATTGGATGAGTTCCGTTCTCTCACTCTACCGGATGACTATAATCCAGACGCAAAGAAAACTTCCAAAGGACGCAAAATGGACAGTATTTCAGGTAATAAACGAATTTTGATGTGAGGTGTTTTGTTGTCGTAAATCGACCATTTTTTATGCATTTGAAACGAAATATTCTTCTGAAGTCTTGAGAATTTAACAAGTACAACTTCTATTGCTTCTTTACTTAAAGTTGAATGCAGAAGAGAGCGAAGGAGTGACCGTGGACGAAAACTTTGAACTATGTGCTGATCGAACGGAAGCGTTCAAAATTTGGATATGCCGAACAGCGAGTGGGGTGGTTGAAAAGGCAAAACGTAGCGGTGTTGCTGTCGACCAGTTCTGATCCCAATCTTCACAGACTACGTCAATAGCATTGCTATCACTGACAAAAGGGTGAGATGGGGCTGATAGTTCGGAACCATTTCATTGATGTTTCAAATTGTTCGAGCTTGCGATGTCTATACCATCATGAAGGGATTAGTTTGCGATAGTTGCTCAGAGTTGTCGAGTTGGAATGAATAAATAATTTGAATGTTTCTGTTGTTTTGGCACAGTGAATTCAGACCGCTGAGAAGATAATTTATTTGAGATCCTTAGGTTGTGGCACTGAGCCAGTAATTGATAAAACGAGATTGTTTGAATGGAAGGTGACATAATAATGGAATTCATGTTGAAGGTAAAGAAGACTTGCAATCAAAGAAGATGAAATATGACGATATGAGCCTCGAACAGCTCGCAAATAACCATCAGGTATTTTGTTTGAAAGGTTTTTGGGCACTTGTGCTCAGGAATCCACTTGCAGCTTACAATGTATTGACGAATAATGGCCAAGCAACCATGCCTTCTAAGTTACTGCAAATAGGTTCAGGTTTAGGAAGATGCAGGACGGTATGTCCTCAGTGCCATATTTCGAAGAAAAAGGATGATGCTAATGTCATTGTTTCATAATTGGAGTGCATTGCAACAATGTCTATCAATTTGGTATCATGGGCACCTTCAAATTTTTTTCGTCGGATCCCAGAAATTGATTTTTATCTGTCGGTGCAAAGTAAAGACCTTGCCAGCTTGCCTCATACGGGAAGTTCTATCGTTTATCTCTCTCTGCCCCCACTCCCCGCTTTTGCCACACCCTTTTCCCATCTCACCTCCCCTCCTTCTCACCCATCCCCCTTAGCTCATTTAGTTAAGCAGTTCGAAATTTCGTGGCCTTCAGCAAGTTAAATGCAGTGGGATAGGACCAAGCACTGGAGGTAAGTGAAAACAATGCTGACTGCAGAAAAACGTTGTAAACTATGAAGCAACTTCGGCGAAAAGTCGAGTGGCATTCTTCTTGCTGCTCCTGAAATTCATTATTGCTGCTTCCGTGGGTGCACAGCTCTCAGTAGTTTGCAGTGACAGCAATTTGTTATCATTGCAGCTGAAATCCTTAACGGTGCCACAGTTGAAGATGAAGGCGACTGAAATGGATATCCCATTCAAATCATCCGCGAAGAAGAACGATCTTATTGAGGCTATAGAACATTTCTTCGGCATCAGATAAAATTGAATCGCGCGAACAGAGGGGGAGAGTGGAAAACTATTCGAAATAAAGGGATTGGGAGAAATGTGAGAAATGTGCAACAGACCTTAGAGTAGAATCTGCTGGGAACAGTCCGTATTGTGGAAGATCGTCTGTCACTCTCCTTCTGTTTTACATCAATTCTGTTGGCCGATCGCACTTAAAATTTGTTTTAATTTAGCTAATTACCTCGTTCGATTTGTAAGAAGGTGTCTTGTATAATAAACACCTTACGCTTTTTAATGCCGGTGATAGATAGGTTGATGAAAACGTTCCTTTTATATCGAACTTCTGTGCTTTCACGAATTTTTTGACCGCAATCGTGGGTAGCGTGCGAAAAATTCTGTGATGAACACGAGTTTTTTTCTTTTTTTTTTTTGAATTTAGCGAATCGTTACATTCGCTTCATTAACGGCTTAGCTGCATAATTTAGCCGCGGTATCAAGCAAAATTTGGGCAATTAATAGCAATCGGCGATTATTTCCCGACAGCAGCGGTCAGTCCTGAATACTTCGCCTTTTAGAAAGTAGACGTGGATATCTCCTTTGCTTGAAAGCGACTGTGATCTAAGCTTAGGACTAGTCAAACTTTGTTCCGTTCTTTGGCGGCGCTTATGTTCAAATCGTGAAGAAACGCTTGTTTGGAGTAGTTTTCATGATCAAAGCAGGATTCCATAGATAAGATGTGAGCAGCTGTTATTATAAGTGCTTTAATTGAAATTATTATCATAAATGGATATGTGCTTTTGCCGATGCCTCATTTGTCTTGATGGATCTCGTTTATGTGTCAGCTGATGTTATATTTTCCATTTGAGGGCTGTTATTCCATTTGAAACATTGATGTGATGTCCGATTGTTGCAAAGGTTTCATTTTCTTGTTTTATAGCAAACTGTTTATCAATATGTTAATAAAACGGAAACTGTGCTTATTTTAAACATTGATTTTTATGTTCAGCTGGGTCGCGACAACTACTTATAGGTAAAATCGGCCCGATTTGCACTTGTAAGCTGATAAGGCGGTAGCTCGGGAATTTTATTGCAGGTGCTTTAGGCTTCATAGTTGTGATCTATGGTCCCGAAATTGCTCAAGCACAAAGTATCCTTATCGTCCGATAAATGGAAACTGCAGTCCGTTTATCCTCACACGGGCACTGATCCACTTAACGACATATACGACTAGCATCCATCTTTATTTACGATCGCCACAAAAAAATGATTTTCTTGCTATGTAGTTGACGGGTTCGAATGAAAGCGAAATGTTATATTCGGCTGCAGTTTTTATACGCTTTATGTTTCATCTTAATTAATTGTTCGACTTTCGTGCTGCGGAGCATTTCCCATTTCTAAAGATGCATCTTTATGCCTTATCATACCATATCAGTTGTGACGTAAAAGCGCTGGAAGGGAGAGGTCATAAAACACAAATATGAGAGGTGAGAATAAAAGATTTGTGGTCGACCTACGATCGGTCGGTAAAAACGAAATGCAGCCTGATCGGCCGGTCGCGAATCTACTCTTATGAGTTCCATCAATATTTTCCCATAAATGAACCAAAAGTTGCGATTTTTCTAGCTCAAGATGAAATGCGCATTCGATATGTACGTTTGCACACTTGCATTTTAGTTGAGCGCATTGTGGCGGTGTTCTGAGTGTATTTATTTTTGTGCACATCTACGTGTCTGTTCAACTGTCGGATTAGTGATCACTGAAGCAGCAACTGAAGAAATTTGTTAGGTAAAATCCATAAAACTGGTTGCATTTTGCAGGGGAATGATCCAAACATCAAAGTTTCCGAGACGAGTCATATTCATTCGAAAGTGCGAAAGGGCCAATCGGGTTTAGATTTTGCGTTCATTATGTAAGTCGCAAAGGTGAATTCTCTTCTCTCCGGAAATATATCCGAGTGGTTGGATCACTTACAAGATGCTGCTTCATATTTCGTTATTTGCTGTTAATCAACGAGAATGCTTCGCCGAATAAGAGAGATTGCAAAAGCGCATGCCTCACCATTGTTCACGTCACCGCTCACTCATTTGTTTCCTCTGTTGTGCGCTGTAGGCATACAGTTCCATTGGAGAGCATGAACAAAAAGGATATTAGCTGCCACCATTCCAGTCCAGACGATTCAAAAAAGAGCTTATGGCCTAATCCATCTATGCTTGATGCACTAATTCCCACACCCTGTAATATTCATTAAGTAGTCCAACGACGTTAGGATGTGCATTTAACGCTCAACTGAGTTCCACCGCCTATCAGGAATCGAAACAAAGAAGTTTGTTCACAACCAGTGATTTTTAAAAACATCGAGAGTGCACTATGGATAAATCTGACTTCTAGACTGATGCGTCTAAACAGACTGAAGATTGTCATCTAAATGACTGCATCATTTCTGATTAATTCTTGCATTGCGGTCAACCAACCTCATCAATGGGCACATCAACGAGTTCTCTTTATGGGCACTAATAAGACTGGCTTTATCTATGGAGGAGACATCGAAATTCAATAGTCATTTCATTTGCTTTAATTGAAAACCTTCTTTAAGCTTTAAAACAAGATTTTTGTGTATATTTAATTGAGCATGGTACATTACATGCGTAGAATTAAAATAAACCATTGCTAACCGAAGAATTTGGATTATCTTCATTTCTGGAATCCAACTCGGCAATAACGCCCATCCATGTAAACAATCTCTTTCAAAAGTATAAACCATCGGAGCCTCTTTCCCTCGAAAATGGAATTGGGGGAGGGGAGGAGGAGAGGTGTTCTCACCTCTACCGACTACAAAGACACTTCTACAAGATAGCTTAGTAGCAGTTCATAGTTGCCTCCGAAACAACAAACGCTGCCTACGTGCACATCCTATTCATTGAGCATTTCGTGACCCCAGCGCTGTGTATCAAAACATATAGAGGTCAAAGAACAGCCGATTCCTTGAACGCTTTTACAGCGTTGCAGATAACAGGTTGATTGCGATGATGATCATCGCATAGCGTTGAGGATGTTCTCAAGGCGAATGATCACGTGACTTTCACGTGACCGTATGCAACAGACGGATAGCCGCAAGAGGAAGGCGTTGTCACGCAAATATTTGTCGGAGTCGACCCCCAATTGGTGGTTGTCGATGTTGTGTGCTGACATAATTGAGCGGTATTCGAATATGCTCGCGGCGTTCCATCAGTGTTTTTCCGATAGATGCTAGCATCGAGTCGATCCGTTCACTATTTTGCCCATATATGATCGGCCATCCTGCAGGCATCGCTTTATTATCCATCCCCATGCGGTTGCTTCGCAAGAGTGTCTCGATATTCTACGCGACTTTGATCTGACTCGTGAGATGCGTCTTTTCAGACTGAATTTGATGGCGTTCTAGTCAAAGTCGCCGACGTGCCTAATTCTATGTCAACGAGGAAACAACGCATTTGAAATGCTCTACTGGACTAGGGGACCCATATTCGCCCAAGATAGTTTTAGTCTTTCAGTGCTTAGATATTCTACGAATCAAATCATGTGCATCATTTCCTATTGTCCAATTTCAAATCGTGTTATGACAGTGTTCACGGTGTATATGTGCGTCTGTGTGGCGTCTTCATCACAGAAGCCATGAAGCTGCAGTCACCAAGTTTCCCACTAAACATTACTCTTTCTATTTGCTTTCAAGTTGGTTAATCATTTTCATGAGGAGCTGAGAATGCTCAAAAATGCTCAGAAGTCAGCAGAGCATTGGCCATTTGAGCTTGTATGAGATGTTAACATTATTTAAAGTGTGAGCGCACTATTATGTCGCTTTCATCTGTTGTTGTCAATTTATGAGAACGGTCATTGTAATAAGCGCTGTTGCAATAGCGCACACTGCGCGAACTTTTTCAGCAGTTTTGTAAGCCTGTTAAAAGTGCGACCAGCTTGGTCAACTCAAATCAGTTGCTTTCATTCTTGCTAATAGTTCATCTTTGGATACACTCGGCTATACCATCCTCTCACTCACGCAAATTTGCTGGAGCTGCACCATTAAAGTGCAACCAAAGTTCCTTCGAAATCGGAGTCGCTGCAAAGCGCTTATGGCATCGCGCGTTTATTACTTACATACTCGTCAAAAAAGATACTGAAAGAAAAAAAGGCGAAATAATGAGTGCTGGCTGTATATTTGCTTCGACATTCCAGTCCATCGCATCCATTGCTTAGACAAATATCCAACAGTTGATTAGACGCTTAATGGATTTTACCTATGGAATTGATCGCCGACATGAATCCTTAACGAAGCAGATCGTTCGTTTAGAGCTTGGATCACATTTATTGCAGATCATATTTGTTTATTTATTTTAACGTCCCAAGATCGGGAAAATATAAAAATTATTTGACTAATGAAAGCAAGGAAGAGAAAGCCGTCCACAAGGCAACGGCTCCAACGAATCGACATTTAGAACGTTAGAGCATCATCACTCGGATGAAAATCGAAACAATTTCAGCCTTTGAAGGCGAACTTCATCTCTCGTGCACACCTATACAGAGCATTTGGTAATGTGAGGCCTACATCTAACTCTTCGAAGATTTTGATAGCTGTCCTACTGATGGCATTTCATTTATAAACTTCCCTTCACACTCGAGAACAGCTGATGTACAAACTGATAAATTGAGATAAATGGATAATGTAAAAGGTTGTCCTATGCTGTAAATTATAATTGATAGGATGATAACATCAAACAGAAAGACGTAGCATCAACCCAAGAGATGTATGCGCCATATTTCCGATACGCTTTTGTGAAAGTACGCCTATAGAAGCATAAGCGTAATTTCTTCCTTCATCGCATTCCCAACCCATATAATAGTCAAAAGAAAGCGAGTTAAAACACGACCTGTGTTATAATAACAACGAGCCTATGGGCATCGTCAGGAAATAGATAATTTCGTGAATCATTATTTGCAGGTTACGTTAATAAATGAAATAAATGTATTATATTTGTTCGTGCTCTTGAAGCTTCTTCAATTTGTGCTGAGTTTTGAGAGCTAGAAGCAATATAAACACCTCAATGAATAGAAGCCTCGTTAGGGCATGATCCTTCCCTCAAATATGAGACTCTCGATGCTGACTACGATACAACTGTTTCATATTTCCTTCTCACATATCTTTATTGCAAAGTTGCACTCACATCTAAACCACTTTGCCTTGATTCCGATATAAATCGATATAAAAAATTATAAATGAACTTGTCGCAGGAGGAATTCGACTTGCTTCATGTGCGACTTGCTTGGTACAATGTTTCTGCATATGAGGTGAAAGGACTGGTTGCATGAAAGACAGTGGCGCTCTAAACGCAAAAAGAGAAACACTCAGAAATTGGCGAAATGTTTCAAATTTCGTTGTTACAGCATCGTCTTCCAGTCACCTCACTTTTGAAACATGTAAGATGCAAAATATTTCAGATGCGGCGATCGAGATGATGGAATCATCGAGACACGTGGAAGATTCTGTGAGCAAGTGAGAGTGGATCCATTATTAACTTTTTATATTTTGTTTGAAAATAAGTGAGTCGACTACCTTACATCCCCATTTTCTTGTCACTCTTCTCAGTATATTTCGTCAAAACCCTAAATGACCAAGAAAGATTGCATTCCATATTTTGTAATTCTTTAGGTAATAATATCTTTTATTTGCAAAATAGAATTTTTCCGCCCAATGAGCCAGATATGTTCTCTCATAGACTTTATTGCGAATGGAGTCACTTTTTCGAAAATTCAATTTTTTTTTTCTTGAAAAATTCACTAATTCGCATGCTAATATTTGCGATTCAGGTGTTCTCGGCGTTTTTAGATGTCCTACGGGAAATGTTTAATATTTCATTACAAAGCCATAAAAATGGTAATATATTCCCATCTGATACTTACAGATTTTCATTTGAAGGGAGTAAAGGGAAGAGTTCATCTCCCCTTATTATCCTCCTCTGTCAACGTTTTGCTTCTTGCCAACACTTATTGAATGACGGTGAATTCAAGCTTGTCATTTTTGTAGCAATGCAGTACATCGTGTCTGCTCTACATCTCCTTTGAAGCAAGCATTGCGCATCAATGGTCATACATATGTTGGAATATGCGACACATGTGCTAGTTCAGTGGAGATCGTCGGTTGTGTTCTACCGAAAGAGAAAAAAGAAACAAAGATAGACAATGGGTACGTGTTTAGTACTTTGAAAAAAGTTGTTTTTAATGAATCGTTTTTAAATGAATTCAAAGTTGCGAAGAAGACATTCCTAGAAAATATAAAAACGATCTAATTTCTGTACAGTAAAGAGAGTGGGTATTAGATAAACAGTTGCTAAAGAAATTCCCAACAGATAGATGCCGGAGTGGTAATGATTATCGATTGATTGAGCTTTTTGAACGCTCTTCAATATTACAGGTTCTATTTGTCGATCATTCTTGGCAACAGTATCAATCTCACATTTGACAGCAGCCGAGAAAGGTAGCGTCAATTCTTCATATATTCCATTACTAAAAACATGTGCGAAATAACCGTACTGCATGTGTATATAAATATTTACTTTGTTATTTGTTGACGCGATCGTATTGCTGGACCGAAGGTGGCTTTCGTCCTTTGAAAGGAGGGAGAGGAAATTATAGCTGTGAAGAATATTCCGTAAACTTGGGAAAGATTCTTGAGGTTCTTCAGGTTCTCTGCGATAATTCTTTGTCTTTGCGAGAACAGATGTTTCTTTCGAAGTGTCCTAACAAAGTAGTATATAATGAGAAAACTATGTATATCATTAGAGAGTGTCAAGAATATCCTATTCCACGTGCGATAAAATCGCTATTTCGCAAGTGTGCATTGTTCTCGAATTTGAGTGTTTTTTGGGAACTATTATTTGTTATTGTAAAGAGTTGAAGTGGTGAAGATTCAATGAGCTCTCTTTTTTTCTTTGCAGATTTTTGTTCAAAAAGGATTACGAACAATTTAAACTTCGAGTAACCTCCATACTGTTGATCGTGCTTGTGATCGCATTCCTCTTTCCAAGCAGGTTTGCAATTCCTCATTCACATCTGTCAAATTTCGAGTGGTGTATTTGTCAATTTGTGGCGTTCGTTTTTAAGTGGAGAGCAGCTGTTATTCTCGAGGCCATCGCGAGGATGCACCGAAATGGCTACAGGAGTATTGGTAGTAGAGGCCTAGAAATTGATAGTTCTCAGATGAAATCGGAAATCCCTCGAAACTAGAGGATTCCCGATGATCGGCACACTCTCCAATGAAATATAAGCCTTAAATGGCCTGCGGCGGCCTCGAAAGAAACTCATTCGGAGAGGGGGGGGGGGGGGGG
>JAARMF010002091.1:18690-31235 GCA_022844705.1 Toxascaris leonina
GGGGGGGGGGGGGGACCACGTTCACAAAATTGCAGGGGTTCGCTGGTTGAAATTGAAGTTCAGACCTTTAAACGAATCCAGCGGTTCTTAAGAACAGTTAGCGAATGTTCAATAACGGAAGGTGCATTCTAAGCGATTACACCAATCCTGAACAAAATAAAGCCTCTTTCCACATACAGTTAGCTATAAGAAGTTTTCGAGCGCAAGTTTCTTTGCATGTCTAGGTACGCATAATCTGCTAATGTAGATAACCAAGGCTTAGTTGCACCTAAATTAAATCCGCTAAATTCCGCCTACATCCAAGAGATTTCATTATTTTTGCTCCCCCCTCCCCCCCCCCCTTACGAAACTGGTGAGAGACAGATATACGATGCCATGTGTACGGTGTTGTAAAAACACATCTCTGCGGAAGTTTAATAAACTATGCTAAAGATTTTATCACCGGAAAATTTTATTGGATGTTTCATATGTAGCTCATTGTGCCGGAAAAAATCCATGATCATGAAGATAAATAATCAAGTGGGAGAAGATTCTAGAGAGTCTGGCCCGACTCTTGCTTTCCCGAACAATCAGTGGAGCTACAAATTCATTTCCGGCGGGTGTTGTGGGCCGGCTACTGCAAAGTACAATCTGTATAATTGTAAAGTGAGTGCAACTTTGGTGGAGGCGACGGAAATTTGCAAAATCGCAGAATGATATCTCCAAAAACCAGTGATTGCTGCGTTGTGAAATAATGGTAACGGTGGATTATTTTTTAAAGAGGAGACTTATGAGTTTTCGATTACTAAGCGTCTCGCTCGGTATCTGATGAGAGTCCATCGAGTATCTGATTCAGGCGCAATCTTCCCTATTGTGTTTAATGGAGGTTATTGCCAATATAAACATTTTCATAAATAATTCTGAAAAACATTTCCGAAATATTTTGCGGAGATATTTATGAGAAAAAAATCCTTATTTGCAATGTTTCTAAAGTTGAGGGTTGCAAATTATGCAATAACGAAGGCGATAAGTGTCGATATCATTTCAGACCGATCGATGGAATTTGCAATTTTTTGCTCGTTTGGTACTATTACACGCTGACGATACGAGAAAGCATTCTCAGGATTAATGGCTCGAAGTTTGTTTCCCTTCAATGTCTTTCATGCAAAACAATGATTCAATAACACGCCGTAAATTCTCGGATATATAGATCCCGATATTGAGGATCATGCATAATGTCTTTTAGATTTGGTAATTTTACCCCCAAAATTTTGACAAAAGATCAAGCCTAGTAGCAAGTTTTTTCCTTGTTTTATACCTGAGGAAAAGGTATAATTGAAGAGAATGATTTTTTTAGATAGTAGACTAAAAGATGACATCTTTCACATTGTTAGAGGAAAGATGGTGCAAATACTACAAGAAGGTGCGGTGTCGCAGGCTTAGCTTTAGAAATGGCTTGAGTGGTTTCCCTTATTCTGAAGAGTTTAGGGATCATCTCGAATTCATCCCGTTCGCATCAAGAGCACAAAAACATCACCGTAAACGATGTCTCCGTTTTTGTATCCACCAGATCAATATCATTTGTTCATCGCTATATGCGAGTGAGTTCATTGAAAAAGTCATTGCACTTCATTTTTTGAGGATCCACGCTTGGTGGGTGATGCATCATTATTTGGCATTTGCACTTGCTGGGATCGCATTAACCTGGCCTGACGACGAATGCTATAAGGTGAGTGGGTTTTTGGAACAGCAGTATCCATGGTCGAGATATAGCAGATTTCACATGTCTTATCTTTCATTAAATGGCGATCAACAAAGCGCATATTATTGTTTATTTATATGCCTCACTAATTCGTAATCCTTCATAGCTAGAGCTCTGATGTTTGAATTTGAAGCATTTTTATATTTTATAATGTTCCACAGTTTATATTTCCATTATTCTCCACTTTTGTACTTTATGTTGTTTTCGTAAATAAAATCAGTATCCCTCAGTTCTAAAATGTCGCGAAGTTCACAACAAAATCCAAGACAGAAAAATGTGCGTATGTGATATTAGCGTTGAACATTGCGTCGGAATTCGGTGAAACAGAATGAACGAAGATTGACGGAAAAAGTGGGGAGACAGGTAAGGACAAGGTCAGAGTTCGTGAAGTTTGTGTAGATCCAAATATGTCTTGGATCTTAACCAAAGTCAACGAGCATAACCGAAATATGTAATATTTACTTCACTATGTGTTGTATAGTAGTTATTTTGCAATATGACGCTTCCCACTTTCAAACACGCTCACCTTTGGTTCAAATATTTTTTCATTGGTACTTCTTTATTACAAAGGCCTATAAATATGACCGAAGTGTTTAAATTCATTTCACCTCGTTGTTTCGCAACAGAAACGATGAATAAACAGTTCGCTGAATGTTGCTCATAATGGATAAATGCAAACTTGCCTAAATGTTAGATGAGTTTCGTGAGAAAATAAACTCTAACTTCAGGACGATTCTAATTGATCCGATTTTTCAAATGAATTAATTTTTATGAATCAAGCAGATTTTTTACTTTACATCGGCCAGTCGGTAGTAATGATAGCCTAATATAACGAAATCTACTTTTGACCACGAGGAACTATCCTATCGCATTTTATAATGATAGCATCCCCATCTAACACTGCGAAACTTTTCAATTGTATTTGTTAGCAGTGAACGTCATAAGATTCATCTTGCCCCCGCTTCTGATTTATTACCGATACCGCGTTATTTATCTTCAGTGTGGCAAAGACATTTTGAATTTCAGGAATTTCGCGTGCAGTCAATTGTATTCACCGGTTTTATTGCACTTATTCAGCAGGTACAATATCAATATCAAAGCGGATGCTTGCGGCGTTTAACCTCACTTGGTCAACGTAGCGATATGGACATCACCTTGGGTATTTTTGAATGCATATATTGCCAGTTTTTATTTTTGTTCATTTCTCCTGAAAGAAGAGAGGAAGGGAATTCTTAGTATGGACCAAGTGATGACAGCTCGACTTGAAATCAGGTTTCCCGTAAATGGAATGGTTTGAAAGAGTTCAACGTAAAAGTGATGTAAAGTGCAAGCAACTGTTTTCACACCTTTAACCACCCATAAGTGCTCCTTTAATTGATGCACTATGATTTAAGGAGTAGGAAGTTACATTACAATGAAAGCATTGCAAGCAAACTGGGATATTGCTCATGTTGGCAATTCTGCGTGGCTACAATCTGCTTTTTGAACTAGCTTTCTGGCTTGAGACCATTATATATATACACACATTCCCAAAGTCATAGCACAGCCATATAGCACGTTTGCAAGAGCGCATAAAGGCTGCTGTTCTTTGTAAACCTAGCATCTCGAAGTCTGAGGTCACTGTCACTAAGACACAGTGGCGAATTGCGGTGTAGTCTGAAAATGTTGGAGGCGTATTTCTGAAATGTTTGTTGACCACTGAAATCATGGGAGTGTTTTTGAATAAGACGCGATGTTTCAGAGGGTTTCGCAAGCTGGATGTTCAGAGGGCTGACATTTTTGTTGCCGATGCTATTTATGGTTTACTTTTTCGAATTCTACAATTCGTACACTCTTTATAAGCTATGGACGACGAAGAAATCAGGAACAGCCTGGCAGGTAAGGGCAGATGGAAAGTGCTTCTGTAGTTGAGAATAAATATAAACCCAAATTTAGCGTTGTCTGCATTGTTGATTTGCACCGCGTAAATTTGTTCTGATTCGATTGATCGTGCATTTGCATGCGTCTGTTTGTGTTGTTTTCCACAATAGCTGGAGACGTGAAATTGAGGGATAAATGGTGGATTAGATAGAGCTCGGATATTGGAACTTTGCCGAAGCGGTATTGAGGAGGTAGTGAAGTTTGAATTTTCGGAAGAATATCTTAGTGGATGCAGATACATCAGTATGGTTTCAGTCAAAATCAGCACGTTTTGTATGTTGAAGTGGGATTAACAAACAGTTTTATTGGAGTGCTGCGCTAAGTTCGACGCGACTTTGGAATAATCAGATAACTAGTTTGGGGCGGAAGGCTACAGTCAAATGAATTTAATAGAGCTGCAGTGGGCTATCCTTTTCCTGGATCGCTGACAGCTCAAATCTTGTTTTTATGTTTAACGTTTACGGCTTCTTTAGAGTTCGACGAATCGCCTTCAAATATCAGGCGGACAGCTAGTTATAAATACAGCATCCAAATGCGTCAAATACTGTCTTTTAATATTGGCCTTTCACTTATATAGAAGCTTGCTGTGAGACCGCCTCAGGAAATGAATGCAATTTCTATTCGTGAACATAGATTCCTTCTTCAAGCAGTTCGTAATTACAACTGCTTCAAAGATCGAATTGAAAACAATGAAATTTGCAAAGTAACATGCAGCACAGGTTCCTTTATACTCTGCATATGAGCTATTTGTATTGCTATATTGACCTGAATTGAAAGTGAGGTGAGAGAGCGCAAGAAGCTTCGGGCATCGCTGCCCTGGGTACCCAGGCACCACCTGGGATTTTGCAATTTTGAACAAAAGCGGTATACTGATGAATTTTCTGCATATTTGGAGAATTTCCTAAAAGGTTTTAAAATCTCTTCCAAATGTCTTTAAAAAATTCTTCTGCGTCGATTGGTCGTCATACTGATTTTCATGTGATCATAACGACGACATGATTCTTTTGTTAGATCTTTTTTAATATTTGCTCGTTGAGGTGGTTGCCTTATCAGTGATATTCTTCATCGCTGCACTGGGAAATACAGTGGTCGTCTCGTTAGTGGTCATAAATAAATTACGTGATTTGGGCGGCGTCCCCAAACTCTATGAGAAACTCAAGTCGAGATATCCATCGATGCAGGAGCTCATTTAAACGTTACTCGGCGACTCCAGTTCAAAGTTCAAACCTCACCTTTCACAATCATCGTCTTTCGAAACCTCAACAACGGTAACTCACGATTCGATGCTCATCTGTCTGTAAATACTGTACGTTATTTAGTATGCACCTTTGAGACTATATATTTTGTGGTGATGCTTCAAGTTGTATCTTATAGCGCATTTTTTATTGGGTTTGAAAATCGAAGATTGACGGTAATTTCATTAAAGGCATTCGGTAAATACTGAATCTAGGACCGTTGAAAGGAATTAGTGCTTCTAGGTATTTACCAGTCATCGACTAGTGCCCAACCTTTCAAGCAGTACACACATGAAATATTGGAATAAGTACAACAATAGTAGTTGTTCTTATCCTTTGAGCTGTTTCCTCGTTCCGCTCAATCTAAACTCAGATGTTCTTAAATGTCCTTACGATAATCCTTCTTCGTTGAAGTAATAAGTCCTCGGGAGATGCACTGCAGGCTCAATCTCCACTTCGCGTTTATGTTCTAATAGCAGTATTAGTTATTTGTTAATGCTTACAGCATTTGTATCATATATTGCATTTCTCTGTGCTAAATAACAGTGAAATAAACCTCTCTGTTCATAAATGCACTTGTGGTGTTTTTCTTCACTGGCATTGCCTTGTTCGAAAGATATCAAAGGCACGTCGTGCTGTTCTTCGGGTATCTTTGAAACCTTCGCTCCAAGTTAACAGATTTTGTCGACGTTGTGTTGTGATACACTATTACTATTCTCTTCCGTTCGTTGATCGGCTCTTAAGTAATGAAATGCATTCGGCATTCATCTCTGCTTTTGCCTCCATCATTAGTTCACTCATCCCTTTTGCTCGCCACTTTCTCACTCTCCCTCTAGAGTATTATTTCAGTGATTCCTGCGACAATTGGCTGCTAATTTTTGGGCGCTTTATTTCAACATGTTTACACTGAAGTGTAATTATTCGGATCTTCTCTATCATCTCATTTCTTATCAAATTCCAGGGCGACATCAAAGTCGCAAAAATTGCATGATCACTCACTGCTATGTCTTTTATTAGTATTTATTTTCTTCATTTAAGCAAAACCCGCATTGCAGCGCGCAATCCACTTATAAGATACATGACGGTATGCGGCCCTGCAGCGATAACACCCTCGCATTGTACTACCTGAGTAATTGCAAGCTACTGCTGTTCAGTAGTTTCGTGCATTGCATTTCTGTTCCATCTGCATGGAAGATGTATATGGTGAAGTTTATGCTTAGATATCTGAAGGTGTCTTGTAAAATATAGCCAATATGGTAATACAACAACTGCATTTCCATATATTGGCTAGTTTATCCCGTAGATAGTAAGTAGCATAAAGTTACATCGGTGGTTTCGTGTAAACCGAAGCTGAAGCTTGAGCTGTGGCTGTTAAGAATGGAAACCGCAAGCTGTATTTTACAGAATGCCGATCTGACTTGTTTTTTTCTTTTTCTGATGGAGTTCTCTATTTTGATCATTCTGAAATTTTATTTCATAGTGAATGACACTATTATAGGTACTGCTTTGTTTGAGCGATATGCGAGTCGCTGTTTTGTCCATCTTGTGGTAGCATAAAGTTACATCGGTGGTTTGGTGTAAACATTAATAAAACTAGCATTTATGAGTTTTAATGCATCTTATGTACTCATTTGAACATTTCAAATATCCACTACTCATTTCCATGATTTATGCAGAAGAAAGCCATACGACGAAGGAATGACATGGAAATTTCATTTCTTTGATTCTCCAACTTATGCACAAATCTCTTTCTTGAGGGAAAAAACTTTTCGCATCCCTGTGCTTACAGTTGGCACTATCTGTTACAATCTTCGGAAGGATTCCACTGATATCACGACTAATGACTTCACAGTGCAAAAGAATGCGTCCAACAAGATAATAAGAATAACTGCATCAAAACGCAAATCCTTATTTTCACCAGCTACCTACGCTTCAATGACTATTGGCGGTACAACACGATTCGATGAGGACAACCTCGTCAGGAAATCCGAATGATTGTTCGACGAGATCTCAAAATTGTAATCCTCAATGCATCTAACCTCCAATGCGGAATTTCACCATTCCTTTTTCCAGTAAATCCTCACCAAGTTCTTCTCTCCCCTTATTTTCGGCAGTATTTCTTCTTCGAGGGTACTTACAATATCGAAACCAGCCGTTCCGTTGACGTTTCTAATTGACAAACTTTGTTTTGCCTTCTCGCCGAAATTCACAACCAATTTAACTCTTCCTCATATGACGTTATCTTTAAAAAATCGTGCCCAGCCCTCTTTCGCCACTAATATTTGACCACTGCCTCGTAAAAAACCCTTTGGAACTGCTGGCTCCTTTAATCCTCACCTGTATAATAGAGCACATCTGAGGGACCCTGCTAACAATGAAGTCACAGAAAATAATTTGGTAAACATTTCTTGAGAATGGCTTCATCGCGTCTCAAAAAAACGAACCTTTGCACTATTCAGCATGAGTCAAATAGAAGGAGAACTTGCTGATATTAAAATGTGAAAAGCACGCGGAAACTGAAGAAGCGCAGCAAAAAATACCTGATGGCATTAAAACAGCTGTTGGAGTTTCGCTTAGTATGTCACATATAATGCATTCGCTAAACGTTTGAGGAAAAGACGTCCTCGGTTAGACGATATGCACGAAGGTAATATGAGCAAAGCGACATCACTTTGGTGGTGATCTGGATTAGGCATTAAATTTTATATCTAGGATTCCTTTACCTTGCATTTAAATCCCCTCCTTAATGAACCAAATCTGCTGAATTCCCGTTCTCACAGGCGTGATACCATTTTTTAGCGTTTTCGAAATCACTACCTAAATTTATTTCTTTCTACTAAAACGTGATTCAAGTTTCCCCTTCCTCTTTGGGGGCCAGTCGCAAACTGGAATCCTACATTTTGCCATAACAATAGATTTCTTGCGAGCAATATGGATTGTGGCGAAAAAGAGGGGAGCAAAGATGTAGGCTACCACCTCTATCCATACCTTCAAAAACATCACTATTTCTAGCATCTGTTGACATGAAATATGGCAAACAACGAGTCCCAATTTTAAGTTCTTTAAAGCGCTCTTAGCTTAATTAGTGAAAGTTCACAAACTGCTCTGCAATACCCTCACAATCACGAATGTTTACTTTGCTATTGCTGAGCATTGTGCACGAATTATGCGACATTATAGCGTCATGCAATGTTTCTTCTGAAAGACGTCCTCATTATTGCGACCGATGCGATGCACAATAGTACTCCGCCGATAAACCACAAAAATATGCTAATAGCAAAAGGCACAGGAATGACGGAAACGGTTGGGACAAATAACGGCTTGGCAAACACATTGGAACTCCCGTTCGCGGTAACAAACTGGATGACGTGATGAGATCCAAACCACTAATCCAGGTTTCTGGCGTCAGTCGGCGTTTTCGCACTGCTTTCTGCATGCAAGTACGCGTCTTTACATGGGGACAAGCTAAACCAAATCGAACGAAAACAATGAGTCCTGGAGCGAATGCAAGTGCTCGCTCCAAAGGCCATGCAGCTGTAGATCCTCAAATTGTCGGGACTCGATGCATTAGAAAATCAAAGACCTCACGTTTGGGAACTTCAAACTTCAAGAACTGGCGAATTTTGGGGGACCTCAAAGTAGACACAAAGTCTCGGGACGAAACCTTCCTAGGCCAACGCTGCTTCATCCTCATCACATTCCTAGTCCGCTATTAAATGAAGAAAAGTGGCGCAGCTGAATGAAAATTCGCGCATTAATCCCACAGAACCGAATAATCTCTTGCGAGGTGCAAACAACATCAAACACCCCAACAATAGATGCTCTCTGACCCAACGATCCCGCTCAAAAAGCTCCACAGCAATGAAACAAATGTCAGCAGACAATGCATGCAGCACTCAGAAAAATAGGGATTTTTTTATAACATCAAATCTATATATGACGTGCAATTGATATGAATTGCATGGTCACCGACATATCTCGACCTAGAAGAGAATGGTGAACGAGATTTCAGAAGAGGGACTAGGCACATTTCGAAAAAAATATTGAAGGCTGTATGAAGTCTACTCATAGTATGAAATGAAAACAAAAATGCAATCTTCCGACCATTTCGGATGCACTCAATATCATCCTCACATATCAGACTAAAGCAAGGTTTCCTCTTAAAAAACGAGATTAAAAGATTCAGCACGAACGATCTTATAACCAAAAAGCAATGCAGTAATTAGTTCTGACGGTTCTTACACAAGACCTTTTAATAAACACTACAGGAAATGTGTCCACTTTCGAAAGATCGCAGTAATTCTTGGCGAATGACAGGAAGCAATAGGCGATATCGTGATCGCCTTATTGGTGCCCCTCGCTTTTTCGTTATTTATTGCATGGCAGAGTGGCGATAGTTGTTGCAACCATAAAGATTCCTTACATCTTAATGCTTTGCTTTATTACCGCGGACACGGACAACGTCGTCGACAGCAGATAAGCTCGCCGTTTCTACATATTGCCTTTTCTTGTTGCAAATGCTTCCTTCGCAAACAGTTTTATTCTCTTGAAGAAATCTTCAAAGAAGATGGTAAGTAAGGGAAATACCGAGTATCCGGAGATCAGCAACTGAAGAAGAATGTGCGAAACACAAACTTCGAAAAAGACAACCGATAATATCCCTGATCTGTGCCCTACAGTTTGATTTGCCGCCCGCATGGCATGTTTCTACCTATTGCGGATTTTGCCACCACTCCCGTTCTAGTCATCGGGATCGTTGGATAGCCACCTAGCGATTTAGCTTTGTTTTGTCGAACAGTTGAAAGGTTTCACCGCTGTTCATGCTACTTTGTTCATCACTCTTTATGCTTCTTTGCAACTCTGCAAAGAAGCATGTCTTCATTTCTGCACCATTTCTGCTCCCCCATTTCTGTCTTTATTTCTGCTCCTTCTCGTTCGAGCACTTCCATTCTTCCTCACAGTTCTTTAATTCCGCGACACTCCAGCCCGCGGCTCAGCGGGTTCGCTGCAGGTATGCCGTCGGACGTATTCCCCTTGATGGTGATGGTCGCGTAGCCACTTTCGACCGTTAATGAATGTGATCAAGCCCATCTTCCAGTGACCTCATGCGGCCTCGTCATTGCAAAAGATCAACCTCTCTAATTTGAGGCACCCTCAATATTGCTTTTCGAGACCGTAGATGCTCCATTCTATACTGCTGTGTTAAGCCCAGAAGATGCACACATCGCCATTTCCTCCAGGAATTATCAAGAATGCGCTAACTTTTTATGTATTTCTCATGCACGAGCAAGTGTCTTCGCCTGAGTGGGTTCAACGCTTGCTGTATTGCAACGTTCTTCAAGCAACTCCTTTTCCCATTTTCCGATAGCAGACTGTTCAACTTTGTACCACTTTGAGCAACATGTACAAAATCGTGGCTGCTTGTTCTTGTAATAAGGAATTATTTTGTCCGACTGTCTCTCACTGTTCGGCGCACCAACCCTCTAATTCTTAATATCTGAAACCACATTCACCAACTGCATATTTGTTTCTGTGCTGGGCGAGGCGAATGCTAGATATTGTGACTTCTCCTGCGCGCCAGTTTGTGGAAAGCTGTGTACTGTTAGTGTCCGCCTTTGCCTTCTCCCATCTTCCTCCCCATCGTCCAATCCACCAGAAGGACCGAAAACCGTCTCGTTCATCAGTGGCCAATTTGTCTACCTCCTTCAGTCGCTGTGTCTATTTGGAGGTAGAGCCACCTGGTCTCCATTTTCGCATATTTCTTTCCGACTTGATGCTCTCTCCTGTCTGCACCACCTTAGGTTCATTCATTCTCGCATCTGATACACTGCGTTATGATTGCTGATTCTGGCAGTAATAGCAATGTACATCCATAGGACACTCTCAAATTCTATGGCCATGACCAAAATGTCGTAAACAGCTTTGTTTGAGATGGAGGATTGCCGTCGCGGGGTCGCTGCGATCACTGTCTTGGATTCCTCTGCGATATGCCCAAAATGTTTGCAAGAGATGCAACTCAACTGCTGATGTGTTTCCGTTAGGGTTGCTTTTAGCCGCTGCGTTAGACGGTCTTACCACACGAATATTCCAACGCACATTGGCTGGTCGCCGATCAACGCATAAGATACTTCAACTTTGATCTTCCCTTTTCAGATACTCCTACAGCATTCCCCGAAGCAAGTCTACTCCCATTCATTTGCATCGCTTTCCATATCATCTGTTCGAGAATAGAAGAACGGAGTTTTTGCATCACCGACAACATTATTGGAGGATTACCGAGCGGCTCTTTTAGCACTTACAACTCTTTACGAGCCTTGGATAATCTATAGTCGAATTTTTCTCGACCGTTGCTTTGTTCGAAGTTGACGGCAATATTTGCATTGTTCGCATCTTTTCAGAACCACTCGGCTCCTGAACTTTCATTTCAAGACGTCTTATGCCTCTTGGTAACTTTCATTTATGATAGGAGGTCCAGCATCAGCTTCCCCTGCCTTCCCATGTGAACAGCTCGTCACGAGGTGTGTCTTTCCATGTTAACAGCTCACGAAAAGAGTTGATTATTCATCTATTATTGCTTTTGAAGGAATCACAAGAGCTCTTCCATTCAAGGGATGGCCATGAAATTGAGGAAGAATAGCTCGCAGCAGCACAGTTCTCCCTGGTTCCTCCTCCTCTTGTTCAACTTCTGGAACTTGTAGTCTGTTTTATGCCCCACCTAATTCTGCGAGCCTACATTTAGAGTAGCTACTGCCTGATCTTTTTTTTCCGCTACTTCCAAGACATTATTATGCCCCTCACACTCTTCCTCTTACCGTTTGCTGTCGCTCTAGCGTTTCACTAGTCAGACCTGCAAGGTATCCTCTTCACGAAGCGTGAGTTGCAGCAATTTTCTCCAATCTTTTTTCCAATAGTGTAAGACCCCTTCTCAATCTGCGCCTCGTGACCTCTATGTCCTCATTTTCAAGCTCTTCATTGTCATCTAGCAGCTCATCCAAGTACATCTGCAGTATTTCTGTGGTCAGCGCACAACGTCATCTTTACCTCCCTATGACTATCAAACAATGATGCCTGCTGAAGGCCAACTCAGCTACCAAGTTGTTCAAAAACATTTGCTTGCTAGAGCCACCTTCAAGATTCCGGCTCGTGGATTCGAAGCGTATTCTTCTGTCCCACGAGTGCATTACCGTGCTGGTAATGTTCACTTGCGGCGCTGATTTTAGTGAGATCACATCATTGAGTATTTCAATGTTGCAATAAACAACGCTCCCAAAAAACCGCTCCAATTTTAATTGCCATGACTGCTGAAAAGGAGCGCTATTAAACGAGAAAACAGAAGCTCCCCGGCCGGGAATCGAACCCGGGTCTTGCACGTGACAGGCGCGGATACTCACCACTATACTACCGAGGACACAGATCGTTTCGCAATCTGCTGCTATGAGGTTCAATACTGCAATAAAAACAGTTCAACACTTCAAAAGTTTGAAGGATCCCGCTACAAAAATAATCTGAAATTGATGAGAATGTTGTCGTGGCGAGGGGCTTGAGCAGCTATCTAGGCGGTGTTGCCTATCACTCGCCAGAGATGTCAGACTGGGACTAAGACTCACAAAAAAGCCTTTTGTGGGATGGATCCCTGGGGTCAGGTGCTA
>JAARMF010002092.1:0-27332 GCA_022844705.1 Toxascaris leonina
CTCCTTTCTCGTTGTTCCGGGTTTCCAGGTCGAATTTCTCCTGAACGGGATGATGTATGTTTTAGCGATGGTCGTCATGAATGCCACTGGTAGGCTATTTAATTTCTTGCGACGAAAGTTCATCTAGAAACGAAATGTTTTTCGCAAGAGAGCGGCTGGTTGGTTAATCACGTTTTTGCTCCATTCAGATGACGACTCGTTATGTTTGTGGTTTTTCACTTCTACTCCACAACAACATAACCAAACCATTCTTTAGTAAAATAATGTCGTGTTGAAATGGTGAAATAATATTGAAATAGCATCACCTCGGTACGTGTGTTTCGCAGACTTTGTTCACTCACCTATATGGTTCCTTAACAAAAGTAATGAATATATATTTTGAGAAAACAACCAAATTATTGGGACGGTGTGTGGTGGTGTACGGGGCGCGTTCAGCGAAGATTCACTAATTATATTTGTAGCAGATGATCGAGACTGTAATCTAACTACCGTTGTGTACAATTCATCGTCTTTGATCACTTTCATTCGCATACCCTTGCTGCCTGTTGTGATACCAGTTCTTTGCATTACACCTGAAGTACTGCTGCAGTTTTTAATAACCGGCCGGTCAAATTTGTACTTTGTTCGTTTTTTCCTTATTTTCTTCCGTTTCTTTCTTTTTAGACAGGTCATTTTATTCGCTGTACCCTTCTTCTAATTGGTGTGGTCAGGTACGGTGTCCGGGCTGACGGCTGACATTATTATTAATCGGTAAACTGAACATGTAAGAGGCAGCTGCACGCAGAAATTGAAATTGCGTGTGGTCGAGGAGAATTCGACGTAGGACCAGTCCCAACTATAGTCCTGCTTCAAATGAAGGTTCTAATTGCGGCCATATCCCACTTCGAAAGTCAAAGCGAGACGAGGTTGGGCCTGCTTTCTCCTCCCAAACCTTGGTCGAGCCATCCAGGTTAACTTATCGGAGACGATGTGGTAAGCGAGCACGAGTTTAGCTCATCTTCGCAATGTCATTGCTTAAGCTTTATTTTGGTTACAATCCACATGGCGATGAGACAGAAGCGAAATTAATCCAAGTTCAATATTTGTACTTTCTTTTAGTTTATGTCACAGAGTGATGAGGTAGCGCTCGCATTAATGAACCAAATGTGTTTATTTTATGCAACTTTGGTGCCATTTTTTCACCTTTCTGCACATATACCCCTCTTATCGAAAAAAAAAAAGTTAAATTAACAAAAAAAGCGATGAGAGATTGATCAGATGCTGCGGTGAACAATCGGAACAATTACGCAAGCAGCCGTTAATTTGACTTTATATTTGAATTCGTTTATGAGCCACAACGTGGAACTTTTAATTTCCAGTAAAATCCGATCAATTATGCAGCTCTGCGGCAATCTCAGAAATAATCCAACCGGCTGCAGACAAAAAAAGCGATTGTTTGATACGAACGTGAAACGAAGAGGATGATACGCGACTGAGCGCTTCGAAAGTGCTTAAATGTTCGATAGCATGTACAATATTGTAAAAACATAAACGAATAGGAGCGATGTGATAGAACAGCACCGTCCGATGAATCAGTTTGTAGCAAATTGTTCTCAAAAAGTGCGCAGGAAAATTGCAAAAAAGTACGATGAAATCGACCGAAATTCAAACGAATATGTTTTTTTTCAATATATTTTCATCGCAAATTAATCTTTCGCTTAACTTCTCTCTATTCGTCTTTCTTAAATTGCCTGTTTTCTAGTGTTTATCTGCATGAAAAGAAACTCGCCTATTCATTCAGAAGTGAAATAAAATAGAATTTCTTCGGTGGTTATTTCCGAAACATTCTTCGACACCAAATGCGAAAAGGTGAAGAAGTAAGCATTGAGAATCGAAGAAATAATTAATAATGAAAATGTGAAGGCGATTACTCGTCCCAAATGCGTTATTGTCGAGACCCTCTCGATCACTCTCTAATGAAATTCGTAATCAGTCACACTCTGCAATCGAATAATTCCTAAAATCTTCCAATTTTATTTCTCTAATCAGTCGCCATTTAAACATAACAAACTTTCATCGTTGCTTCTCTCTACTGCATTTAACCTCAATCTAGGTTCGATGAAACGCTCATTTCCTCACAACGAAATCATAATAGAATAAAATAACAAGCATCATTATTCTGAGATGATTGCTTGCTAGTGCTCATCGTTCAAAGATACACAAATTTCAATGTGTTTTTTCTTGTTGTTTATCCAGGAAATATTCGTCGTAAGAGGTTTCATGAATAAATGCAGTAGTTTGAAGAAATAGAAGCAATGACTTAACATATTTAAATTATACCTAACTTTAGGCGAGGATTTTTTTTGCTTTTCATTTTGAATCGACAATTCTATGTGTGATAAGCTCCTTATTGCGTTTTTATGGTATCGTTCATTTCGACGACCAGTTTAGCACTGTCTTCTGAGGATTCGTGAAACTAGTGCTTGTTCAAAATGCTCTCCACTATATTCTCTTGTTTTTTGTATGTGTACAAAAGTGCTGCACGATGGGCGCGAAAAGCACTTTTTTTTTTTGAAGGGATCTGTTATTCACGTAAACTGAGGTCGCATAAAAAAATGCAACGAAACATAAAGCATTTCATTCACTGCTGCGCATCTTCGATTTCATTTGTTATGTTTACTTTCCATATAGTCGCCACAATCTCATGATATTCATAACGTACCTTCGTGTCTATGCACATGTTAATGCTCAGACACCACAATATCTCCCCTTAACTTACAGCCGAGCAGTGCATTCCATATGCCTTCGAAATCATCCAAATCTGTAGTCATTAATCAGATCATTATATATCAGCCAAGCATGATAGAGTAACGACGTTGAGCCTTTCCAATGATGTTCCGTGCACGCTGGACCAGGCAGTTCACTTATCGATGCCGTTTTCTGTTGCTGGCAGCAGTCGCATTATATGCGTTTTTCACGTTGCCGGATGTAATATCCACACGTTGGATTTTCAAGGTATGTAATGATTTAATAATGGAGTGCAATAACCTCACAGTGCTAATTACAATAACCTATAGTAACTTACTCCCACTTTCGAGATTGGCTACTCTCACTACAGCAATCGAAACGTCGTTACCCCCTCCCCTCCTCCTCACTCCTCCCCTCAGCAAGAGGAATCATGCTCCTTGCGAACATTTTCGAATGTGAATTCTTGTATGCATTTGCATTCTCTAGCAAAAGGAGCATGAAAACGTTATGATGTCGGTAATCATGAGCGCAAAAATGTCATCGAGTGAATGCTTGCTAGGGCATACCTGCTTCGCACCTCTCTTGAGCTCGACGGGCGATTGCAATATGATAGCTTTATTCTCTGTAACACGAGCAGACATACAAATCTTCCAGAAGGTACGTCAACATTTATGTGCGAGCAAGAAAGAGATGAAAAATAAAAAGTAACAGAGTTTTTTCGAAATGGAATATCTCAGACAACGATGCAAAGTGTAAATAGAAAAGAATAATGCCGCACAAGAGTATACGCAAAAAGAAATATTTAACAACATGATGACTGAACAGCGATTCAAAGGACATGCAGATGCGATTTTTACTGAGCCGAGGGAATAAGTGCCATCAAATAGCCATTAACGAGGAGAGCAAATTATGCTTATAGAGCTTTTTTCATATGGTGAATACTTGAAGCTGTAGCTGTAGGCGGAAACGAATTCCACGGTTCAGCAAACGTATTAAGAAAGTAACAAAACTGATGCCGCGTAATTTTTACGGCTGATAGTGTTTATTTTGGAACGGAAGGATGTCTGGAGAATCGAGATGAATATTGCCAAACAATATCTTGTCCACCATGCAGATGTCATGTTTGATTCTGAGTCTGAACCGTGTCAAAGCGCATTTTTTAAAACTCTTTCGACAAAACAACTTACACTGCAATATAAGTGAGATGAAAGAGGATGATTACAAGGTGTTGTGGGCCACAAGTGTGTTCTTATGTGCCTTCCTCTGTTAACACAAAAGATTCATCGTTAGCACAAAATGTTTGATTCCCTGTCGACATTGGCTTGGTGTTTTTGCAGCCGCTGGAGTACTCACCTCTTCCGTCAATTCATCAGCGCAGTTCGGAAGCGGCATCCATTAAGCTGCTTGGTGATAATGTTAACAACGACGAAGTGACGAATGCAAGTGAGATTTGATGGGATTCAAACAGGGATAGTTAATTGAGACCTCTTAAGCAGGACAATGTCGTTTCACACTCCTGGGCAGCGATAAGGTCCTTGCTGCCGGCTTTTAAGCATAGCATGCCGCTGTCTACCTGCACACGTTTTTGCACCTTCCCCATTCTACGACATATTTTACAAGTGGAAAATTTCTAGTTAGCAACTTCCTCGATCGCATGTTTTCACGTCGTCATTCGCCCATGTGTCTTCCTTCAGATAGAGCTTATCTACGGCTTTTATTAAATTATTCAATGATACACCTTCGAACTTCGCTACCTTCTGAAGAAAAAGCAGAAAAGCCATGTGCGTGTTAGTGACAAAACTTAGGGATAAGGAGGAAGGAGGGAACAGAAAGAAGAAAAGAAGGATGTTATTAGAAAGGAGGGGTTATGGAAAAGCAATTGTGCGTAATAACGAAAACAAATGAACAGCGTTACTAATCTCTCTTCACCAGTAAGTCAACTGCCTCGCTGGCTTGAAATTGAAATGGGCTGAATACTATAATTGAGGCAACGAATTCCTGATTTCATTATTCGCATCAAATTGGCAGTGTGAAACAGTCCTTGCAATGAGCATTTGATTTTTGGAAGGGCTGTCGGAATTGCAAACTTCGCGGACAGGTTGACACACCTTTTATCAATATTTTCATAGAGAATCGCATTAAACAAGCGAAAGCAACCCTGGCTGAGCTCGCACTTAATGGCGAAGAGTTTCTTCTCTCGTCAAAACAATACGGCGATATTTGGGTGCAGTATATTGTTGGAGACGAAGTAGCACTTGCTAACAAGTTGGATGTGCAATTTAAGCCGAAAGGTAAACTGCTTTTCCAATACATTTTCATGCGCTGATTGCATCAACACACTCACATGCATCATTTAATCTACTGCTCAGAAAAAAAATTTTCTTTTTGAACCTCGTATAGTCGAACCGTTCGGCGCATGTAAAAAATCGCGCATTCAAGATATCATTTATGCTCTTCATAAGTGAATCTTTTAAGAGCGGCAATTCGTCTCGATGCATCACATTCCTCTCGCTTCAAGACAATGATCATGTTGGACAAGTGAAGAAAAGGCGAATTTGAATGCCACTTTGACTACGTTCACAACATCCTTTAAGTAATGCAAGTTTCTTGGAACGGATGCGTCGAATGGGAAGGCACCACTTTTTGCTTTTCCACTCAGCATTGCGTTAATCGAATATCCTCTCGTAATGGAAGCGTCACACCTCTCCTTATTCTTCCGAAGTAATTAAGTAGTAGTGTAAGAAATGACTAGGCAATATTCAGTATAATTTCAACATCGCTAATGTTAGCTGCAGCTTGAAGATTTTTAAGCGGCACCGAAAGTGATTTTGTCATGGGACGCTGGGCATTCTTCTAGCAATTTAAACGGGTGTCGTGGATGGATGTGCAAGTTCACCACAGACCGTCAGCACCTCCACAGCGCTGATGCTATCCTCATATCAAGTGGTATAGACGAACATCTCGCAAAGATGCGACGTCCCCAACAATATTTCATCTTTTTTAGCCAGGTAAAGTCTTCTTAAAATTATGGTCATGGCCAATACCACAGTTTTCTATGACATCTGAGTGAAAGTTGTACACAGGCAAAAGCAACTATCAATCGAGTTTGTATGTTAAGTCAACCACATACTAAAAGATTCTTTGTAAGCAATAGCTTAATGGCATAGTGGTGCACTCTGAATTTGTTCGCTTAATTTTACAGGAATCACCTCTTAACAACCCCTTGGTGGAATATCTCGACAATTTTTTTAATTTTTCTCTCGGTTATCGAAGAGATTCACCCACTTCTTCTCCATATGGTTATACGGTGAAATTAGCTGTGCGTTCGCAGAACGATACCAGAATGCCCACCGAGAAGCGTTTAAACGCCAAGCATAGGCCTATCGCTTGGTTCGTCAGCAACTGTGGTACTAATAGTTTTCGTGAAGAGTACGTCGCTGCACTTCAGGTATTGTGTTATCCTTCTTAATATGGTACATTTGCGGACGCGTAATTTGATCTCGTTTGTTGCAAATTGATTCCAAAGATCAGTTTCATTATCGATTCACGGTTTTAATGATCATTTGAATTGCAGAAAACATATGCACAGCAAAATGAATAGCTACATATAGGCAGAGGAACATTTGCACCACAGTGTTTTCTTCAGAAGAAATCTTTGGCTGCAAGTGCAATAAACATCTCAGTGATTTTATTTACATTGAATACATTTGATCGAAATAAAGTACATGTAAAATTATAGCGTTTCATCGATGTGGACATTTACGGCGCGTGTGGGAGCCTACTTTGCACTAAAAATTCCGAATGCGAGGATTCACTTGATACAACGTTAGTGAAATTTTTTTCAACAATAATACAAAGTTTCGCTTTGTGTTGTTGTTGTGCATATCGATTGAACGCGCATAGAACGCACAGTTCTCCAATAGTGAATGTTTATAGAAGCTTGTTCCACGAGAACCATCCATCTGAACACTTTTTCTTTCCATTTTCGACGATGCCATTAAGGTTTCTAGCTTCCAGTAACCTCGGTGAGGATTGAGCAGCATGGTTCTAAGGTGGTAAGCAATGTTGAGATTATGTGTATTTTCCCCAAATGCTTCATCGGCCTGCCGGAAAAAAAAGGATCCTAGTGCAGAAAATAAGCTTCCTTCTGTCGTTAGCTGTATGACGGAAAACGAAGATAAATACATAGAACACTCAAACTCATGTAGTTTCACAGCGTTATTAAATAAATAAAGTCTGAATGTGTTTGTTGAAACTCAAGACGTCCGAGACTAAGAGCGCTTTGACTGCCACGGGTTTGATAACTCTCAGATATGACCACTTGTTTATTCACAATATGCAAATTACTACTAGTGAGGCAGCATTCGCAGAATAATCTGCATTTTCGCGATATTTTTCAGATATTATTTCTACATCGCATTCGAAAACTCTGTGTGTCACGATTACATAACCGAAAAGGTGTGGAACAAGGGCTTTAAACACGACGTCGTACCAATCGTACTCAAACGTAGCATTCTGCAGCCATACGCACCTCCACATTCGTTCATAGCCGCCGACGATTTTCGCACAGTGAAAGAAATGGCTGAGTACTTACAGTATCTTATGCGCAACAAAACTGCCTACAAGTAGGTCACATGAGGTTTCTATGCAGGGAGCTTTTCACTGCTTAAACGATTTGCGACGCTTCATCACAACCATTCATGCATTTATTCCAGACATATATTGATAATTGATTTATATTGGCACTTATTCCAGGCAGATACAAGTGACTTATCGGAGCCTATCACAGATCCGATACTTAATAAACATTCCGTTCATGAAGATGCAATGATTTCTCTTGCTTTCTCCAGAAGTTGTTGCCTCAAGAAATGATACACATATTGTGAATAAGAAACTCAAGGAATTCAGCATCCTGCGAACAAAATTTCCAAACTACTGTTGCCTACTGTATTCATAGAACGAACCACCAATCGTCGAAAAAATTGAAACATTTATGGTGCTGCAGAATTTATTTCATATCACCGTTTATTCTGGTGAGTATTTCATCTTTCAGAGAGTATTTCAACTGGAGACGAGAATACTTCGTAGTTTTCTTGAATGGTGCTGAGCATGATCAGCTCGAGCGGCCATGGGGATTCTGTCAGCTTTGCAGGTGTGAATTTTCTTACTGTCCTTCTTGGAATGGAATAATTGTGCCTTTATGAATCAAATAAATAAAAGCAAAATGTGCCTAGATCTGGCAGTCGTGACCTTGGATTAACAACTATTTTTCACTGAATTTCACTGCTTCGTGTATTCCTGTCGTAGCACGAGCCGAGCTAAAGGTAGTTATCATAATTGCTCGATGAAAGCCTTTTCTTTAGTTTACTGATAAGGTACACACATATTCTGTTCCAGAGATTATTTGCAAGAATATTTTGCAGATTACTTTGGCAGCAGCCACAACAGCGGCATATTATAAACGATTTCAAGAGGTGGTGGACTGAGAGCTGTGAAAGCGCAGGGCATTTGGTGAGAAAAATTCTGCAAAATCACGACGTACAAGAAAGCCCGTTCTCGAATGAATCCTCGAAAGTTCTGAGTGCAATGAGATTTTCTTGACGTTCGAAGTAGGATGAGTAGGAAATGATGTGAAGCCACGCGATTAATGAAGAATAAAGCACGAGCGCACCTCATTCGGAAGTGCTTGCCAAATACTCCGAATAAGGCTCATTGAATTCATTTGGCAACTAGCTTTTTAATCAACGGGTGCTTATTGGTCGCATGGCCGTCAATAAAATTCTGAGCTTTATTACATCTGTGATTTATTGTTGCCTTAAATATTGCTTGTTTCCTACCATCAATTATAATTTGATCTACTGGTTTATAATACTGCTATGAAGCGCCTTTGCTTTTGTCTCATTTTTATGTATAGGTAAGAAATCTGTTTTCCACGTCAATTTACGCCTTAAAGTTAGGCAGTTTTGTTCTAATAATTTCACTTCGTGTTTTTCGGAACGGAGTTTCAAACGAGTATCACCTTTGCTGTGAAGATTTGAATTTAATTCTTTCTCCAGCGCTTTATTTCACTGCTTATATCTCCTTCGTTCGGAGTCATGAGTAGCAAACATTAAGATGGTTGAGAAATTGTGCTGGCCACCTCGAACTAAATGAGCCCCAAAGGTCTTGCCTGAATACATCCCTTGGTCTCTGTTCACGTCTTCGTAGTGGCTTTCAGCTTGTTCTGAGTAATGACATTTGTGGCTGCATCTTTGTACACGAATTTTCCATCATCACGCATACTTACTAAAACAGCTGCTGGCTGTGGCCGAAAAATTATATTCATTAAAGGCTCATGTGGGTTAAACCATGCTTCTGGATAAATTTGTCGGCGTAACAGCATAATTAAGCAGAATAAGCATCACTTGCAGCAAGAGATAAATTCAAAAAGTGATAAACATCACTTGCAAGATAAATTCAAAGAGAAAGAGTGAAATAGAGATAAATTCAAAGAGATATTTGCATTCCAAATCCCCTTTTCCCATCATCACTGCTCTCCCAAATTTGCTAATTGAAATACTTGAAATAACGCAGTGTATTAGACGATAGCAAGCGGAAATGAGCCGATGCAGCCTAGCAGGCGTTGTGAACGGAAATGTTGTATTCATTCATTTCTGCGATATTGTAAGAGTTTTTGTTTTATCCTATGAATAGGGCATACTTTGTTGCAAAGACGTTAAATAACTTTTATTGTCGATAAAATATGGTAGAATTTCGATAGCAACATGCACACCACTTTAGCATTTGTTCAACCGTCGATGCGTGACGATAAGAATATGGGGGATTATTGCAACGAAAGAAGCATGAATGTACTTTGAAACATCATCTTATCGTTGAGAGCATTTCCGCCAGCGTTGAGAACATTTTTGCGACAGTTGCTGCTGCAAAAGAATTCGTCATTTAGCACCCCATCGATTGAGCCCCGAGGAGCTGCGAGTATACTGTTGTGACTGTGTGATATTTCGCCCGTATGTGAATGGCGATTGTTGGTGAACGACGAATGGTGACGACGGAGGTAACTGTCTTGGAGTGCCATAAGCGAGGAGATATCTGAAATGGTCTACTGCAGTCTCTATGTTTATTGCTCGTTGATGAGCCAACAGTAGTCCACAGCGTTGACTTGACTACTCCTTCGATACTTCAAGGCTTGAGATTCATCTTTTTAAACTAAAGTGAGCTTCTCAGCACGCACATTAGGGGCTATTATTATGCTAATTTACTGATGGACTCAATTTTCTTTGCTGTTTCAGGGGTTGGAGGGAGGGGAAGTGGGTGGGGGCTGGAAAGGAAAGAGAGAAAAACTCGCAGATAACTGGCTCAAACACAAGAAATATAATTTGAAAATAAGGCAAATATTTAACTGACGACATTAATGCATTTCGCAGTTCGTTTCATTCTTCATATGCATGCCTAGGCGAGCGATGGGTCGGGAAATAATTTCATAACATCAAAAAGTGGAATTGATTGACTTGGGAAGAAATTTAACCGGTAAACTTACCGTCCATCTATTTCCAATTTGCAAACTTGGTCACCGAAGAAGTGAATCACCGATGCGAAGTCATCAATCGCGGCAATAGTCTCAAATGATGAATTGAAGCATTGTTGTAGATTTTGCTGTAAATTATTGGCTTCATTTTTATCGACATGGGCAGCCGAAGAAATCGTATATCACTCATTATATTATCACTGAATGAAAGTATGCTCAACGTCGAATTCTACAACAGCTGGCCAAAATTTTACGCTTTGATTCATCGAATAGTCTATGAGGATCGACATTTTCTTTTAGTCAGCGCTCGACTATGCACATACATTGTCTCACTATTCACTCGTTTATCGAAAATTCGCAAGTTACGGCTTCAAGCTGATTTCAGAGGCTATCATGTGGCACTTTTTGAACATTTCTGGAGCACCAAATGTGCAATAACAAAATGCATCGCAAATAACTATAGAATTATTGTGGGGCATTGTGAGACAGGTTGTCTTGATGGGAAAATAAATAAGAATTTGCTGATGGATTCGAATTTGCATACTAATGACGTTTCCCTGTGACGCTTTAAGAGAACGCTGCACGCGGACAGGCGTGTATGGATAGGCCAGCTGTGTAGACTGCAATAATTCATTCCATAATGTGCTGAAAAAAAAAAACTTTTGAAAGTATAAGGCAAAAGATAAACGACATTCAACAATGAGACCTGCAAGACGTTGGCGATTTTCTGAATATTGCAGGTCTTAAAAGTACCATGCTGTGATGCCTTCAGTTGGTTAAATGTTTTTCGCATTTCCGTTTCGAGCACTCTGTTGCAACACATGAAGCCTGCAAAAAAGTTTTGTTCTTTGAAGGAACTTAGGAGCCGAGAGTCTCTGTGACATGTGCAGGTATGTGCGTTTGGAAAAGTAAGACCCCAAGAACTTTATCACCTTGTAGGATGTCAATCGCTGCCGAATACGAGTCGCCTTATGATGATAATGTGAATAATGGGGTGACTAATTTCTAAACTCAGAAGGTGATGCACCAGAAACCTGGCGCAGCAACTTTCATTTATAGGTAATTCAGGCACCCTCGACGCCTGCGTTTTGAAAACATACTACACTAGTACTTAAAAAAGCAGCTCAATTCCACGTTTTGGCTCAACGCGTTCAAGTGAGCGAATGCCAGAATTCATATATTTGTGTCACATTTTGATGCCGTCATCATTTTCCACCTCATTTGAGGCTTCCGATATTTGTTCAAGCATTCCTCGATTTTCAAGTAATATTGTTCAGACAACTGTGACAATTCTCACATTGGTTTGTCACACAGCCGACTGTGCCTTTGTTGCTTGCGGGCAGTTTGAGCATATAGGATAAAAAATGCTGAAATTTACGAAAACGAGTTCTCAAATTTCACTATTTTCATAAAAATCAAATAATTTAATAACTGTGTTGTAAGGTGAGATTATTTGAGCCGCAAATACGATGTACTCGGCGGCTCCATACCTTCCCAGCTCAGCTAAAATATTGCAATACAGCAATCAGCACATTAAAGTACCTCACTGACCGCTTTTATTAGTGTAACACTGTGGTAGCGGATACTGTGGCCGTCGTGGCTGTTCACATGAGGAGCCCCCGGTATACGTTCCATCGGGAGCTCGGCTGCATATGGAAACATGTTTCGTGTATTGGGGCGTCTGTTCTTCGTAGTTCACTCCCCTCGGTGGTGCCCGACTTCGAACGCTTGCTGTAACAAAATTTCTCGATTCATTCAATAGTCGTTGTGCTGTTTCGGACAAATTTAAGCACACGGCAAAGCAGTCATTACCAGTCCATTACCAGTACAGTCGTTATCAATTCAAGAACATATCTTCAAATGGGCGATCTTTAGGTTCCATGCGCATTTCATCCACCTTGTCAACCATTTACAAAAATCATCTTACACTTATCATCCTACCAGTGCAAATAAGATATGAATCTTTTCATACTTCGCTGTTTACGTGCATGCTTCTATTCCATTTTCACTCGTACATGCATCACAGGGGGGATAGTAATGGTACTTACATGCTGCGTTGGTAAAGAAAATGTGAGCTGGATGTGCGACCAACTGTGAGTGGGAGGAAAGAAGAGGAGGGGAGCATAGGAAAGATGTAGAGAGGGGTGGACGATGGGCGAACGAACTTACGAAACGCGAATGCTTTGCCTGTCCCTGTCCGGAGTGGTTTCGTGTATATTGGGCGTCCAAATAATGGGCGAACGGCCACGGAACGGCCACGAATGACGATTGTTTTGGTGATGTGCGGCTCAGAAGGTGAACTGTATTCCACCTGTACGCAAGAGAAACCTTAATAGCCAGCAAAGGAACAAACTGTGCTAGCTGTGGGAATCACTGACGACGTCTGAAGTCTAAAAGCGCATGACATACCTGAACATATGTTCCGGCGGTCTTAGGATTAACGAAGTAGCATGCTAGTGGACTTCGAAACGACCATGCAGACACCGTTCTGGCAATCTCACAAGTGAATAATTGTAGCAAAGCAATCATTTATATACAGTTGCCTGCTGATATATACAAAAGCGCGTAATCGCCTAACTTTTATAGACAGTAACGCTCTTATAACTCTACGAACCGAAGCAAAGGTAAGTCAGGTCTTGACAGTTGACTGACTGTATTCCTGACACAATTGGTGATCGAAATCTCTATCGAGACTGGTGCTCACCGAGTGATGTCAATTTGGCGTTCTCGCTTCGGATTTACACCCGCCTGCAGTCAACGGGCGAGTTATGCAACGGACGCTTCGGATTTACATCCCTTACTTCCCCCGTGTTTTCATGAAGTTTGCTACCAGTGTCTCAAGTTTCTTCTCTTCAGTTAAGGGTCTAAAGGATAACGAAGAAAACTAGCAATGTTCGAAACCCACCCTCCTCGCCAACCTCACAACCCACCCCTCCTCCACACTTCCTTAATTCACTCCCACTCATTCGCTCCTCACCGGCCATCCCATCATTTACTCATGGTCGCCCAGTTCGCAGCTAACCAACCATGCATCCCAACCCCTTCTTGATGGAACGAAGAACTTGTCAAAGGTGTTGGATAAATTTTTGCCAGCATCAAATACAGCTACGTATATAAATTTGCGAGTGACATGAGTTAATATAACGAATTTGGATCACCTAAAGGCACATCAGTGAGTGAATTTGAGCAACGGAAAGAAAGCAATTGATTAGAAAAGAAACAAAGAAATACCGTTTGATGCATCTGCTTTTGAAACCTGATTTGTCGCTTACCTCAGCGGACGCGTTACTCGGATCTTCAGGATCACCGAGCAGAGGGACAGCAAATAGTGACGTCAGAATTACAAGAATTACAACCATGATATTACCGTCCTAAAGCATTTCATTTTGACCAGACGAGTTCTTTGAAAGAACATCGGTAATAATTTATCGTTGCTCATCAGACGCAAATGTTTTATAGTTGCCGGGATCGCTGCAGCAATGATGGCCGATAGAATCAGTCGAACATGACAGCAAAAATGCCAAATGACGCACTGCGATGGATATTTATGCACAAAAAAACGCACAGAAGCAAAAATAAACACATGGGGAAAATTCTCAATATATTTCTGAAACGACGTTCTACAGAGGAACTGTTACTGTCTAGTTCAATCAGTTATGATCACAATTGATTCCAATTACCTGAGAGCAGCAAATCAACATGCAGCTAATGAGTAAAGGAAAGGTGAAACAGTAATACAACTGGATGAGCAAACGAAGAAACAATGTTTTTCAACGGGCGTCCTGATTAGCATATTATATGAAATGGGAAGAAAGTTCTAAATAGAGCTATTTTGACGGTATGAGGCATGCTTCTGCTAAATGCACATGTGCAGAATAACGACCAGCGGTTAGTGAGGGAACAGCAAAACATAGAACTTGGCGGTAATCTCTGAGGAAAAAATATGGGTGAATATGACGAAAAAGTGACTCCTAACAAATTACGATGAATTTAGAAAATTATCTGGGGATGAAAAATTGTCCGATGAGAGATGATCAGTAGAAGAGGTGCGAGATGTGGAAGATCGCTGTACGAACGCACACTCAACAAGAATGATGTGGTTCTTTGCATGACGACACCTGAATGGAACACCTCACAGGATGAATGATCGTATCTTGTTTTGCGATGCGTAAAAAATTAATCACATGTTCGTAATTACGCCTATTTCCAATTTGAATCTATTGCTGCAAACAAATGAAATATTTATCGGCATACTGCTTGCATGAATCTCAAAAAAATGAACCCACTATCGCTTACGAATGGAAACGAAAGGTAATGTAAGAGATGAATGCAACTTGGGAAGAATATTTTGGATTACGAGCTATAAGTAACATTGAAAAAGCAATATTCCCGATGTCACTGTTGCGTTTCACGACCAAACCTTGCACTGCAATCGTAACGCCAGGGCTATCGTTAACAATATGCTTTGATTCATTTCTGCGAATATACGAACGGAAAAAATAACACGAGAGGCCTCGTTGTGTAGGCTACATATGTGTATCATTCAGCGTGTGGCCGATTTTACAGCTCATCTCTCAAATAGGTCTATACAATGTTTGACTCCAAATAGGTACACCTTTGATTTATGCATTCTTCGATGTGCATAAATAGACAGTTTCATCTCAGCTTATGCTTCTATCTCAACATTTCTTCGATGTCTGATGATAATTTTGCCTCTAACAGTACATTCACATAGGCACATAGGACCTGATTCAATACGTTTCCATTCACACAGATAAATAATTCCAAGCTGAAGTAATGCCGACAAGGTGCACGTTTTCTGTCTGCCGTGAAAATAACTTCCCATTTGTTTCCGCATCACTTCAGAACACAGAAAAAACTTTCGAAAAGACTTGAGTCAAAAAGAAGTATGCTGCTTCTGCTTTTTGGCGGTCCTTTTCACTCACTCGTCCGTAAAACAAATTTCTCTGTTCGCTGCTTGTTTTTCAACTCCGTTTATTTTTTAACTCACTTATATAGTCCTTCAATATGATTATTTGTTAAACGATCTACTATTATACTTCGATTGCTGTCTATGTCATGTTGAGCTTCTAATCTCTTGTGCAACTAATTTTTTGATGACCTCTTTCTAATTTTTGCCGCAATGTGTGAGTTTCAATTTACAGAATATAAAGTACGAAAGCACAGCACTTCCAACATTATTCTCAGCCGTTTATGAATCCATTTATCGTCTTCTGAGCATAAACGAAGCAAAACTAGCTGATATGCGATGGTGCGATAACCTTCAGTGCCGAGAAGGATGATCAGTTTTAGTGAGATATTTTAAGTCTCGACTTAACGTTGCAATGCAGCAGATGCCCTCATCAGGGCTTACATTTGAGTGGCTTTCATCATGCGCAAACTTTAACGGCAAACTACACAAAATCCCCTAAATTATTATGCGGAAATAAGCGAGCACTACAAAAATTGGTGACATAAGAACGCAAATCGTAATGAGCTACTTATGTTTACTTGCAAGTTAAAATTGTTTGGGAAAATCTCGAGCATGAAACGAGTATGATAAATGACATTCGATACGTCGTGAGCCATGAATGAATGAAAAATTCAAAATTTCCGGAATTTCAAGAACAATATGGTGCACTTGGTTCGGAGTGCAATGCCTTCGGAATCGTATAATGAGGCATAACCGAGCTCAACAAAACGATGCATACTTGAATGCGCTTGTAATGAATTCACTTGGCCATTAAGTTGTGTCACTGAGCAGTGTACTGCAAGTGAGCTGAATGCGATTTCGTAAAACGAGAAGACAGAATTATTCACTACTGTCTAAAGATCGTTGCCGTTGTCTCAGCTGTGATTCGGCCTCTACAGTTACATATGACAATCGATAGTTGGAAATTGAGGCGAAGCAGAAAAACTTACAGCAACTCGGTGAGAAAGGCAGAAATGAAGCTATTTCAAGGCGTAACGAGTTCGACAAAGCGATGCCTCAGCTGATTGGATTCTTGCTTTCTAAAAGAGTTGCTCGTTCATAAAGTTTCCAAAGCAAAGTTGTGGCTTCTTTGAAATCGTCGTACTGCCACGGTAGAGTAATTTTCTAGGCAAGAGTGAGGCTTTTACAGATGGAAAAACGACCGATGGCATGTAGCTACTAATGCGTCTAGCCAATTTCGAACAACAAAGTTTTCATGCCGTTTTCGCAACTGAACTGCCCTAAACGCATCTCACGAAATGAATGCTGCTTGAATCGTGAACTCCATAAAGCGGGAAATTGGATAGAGTGCTGCACGCACATACAAATAAAGAGGGGAGTTGCAAATATTCTCATTGAACGCGATGAGGAACCAGTTCTTAATGGGCCCTTCGCTGCAAGGTTCTCATCGAAATTAAATGTTCTTTCTCAAATCGTATTTTCGGACAAGCAGGAAATCAAGACATGCTTGCAGACTGCAAAGAGAACCCATCAGGAGGATCAAGACTTTGTGAAACACTAATGGGAAATAGATCCCCAACGCTTTTGTCATTCTCCGCACAAAAACCGCCTAGAATGTACTAACCTTTATACGTGGAAGGTGCATTATGATATATGTAGTGGAAAACATGCAGCTGTCACATAGGGAAAATCAGGAAACTGCATTGATGACTTCTTACACCTTCAAAGGCGGAAAATCAACAGCTTCAACATGACTAGAACAATTAGCTCAGAATTCATAACATAGTTGTGGTGGATATAAATTTTGCTTCCCCTAGGTGTATTCATTTTGTGTACATGCTTTATCCAACTAGCGCTCTAGCCAATAATATGCACACATGAATGCAGGAGCTGAAATATTTGCCGTACAAAGGGTGAGGCAAATATGAAGCGTGTTCTAAACAGGCACATAAAACGAAGACTGCAACATAGCTGAAACTGTAAAATTCTTCTGCAATTTGAATTGAAGCATACCAAGAGAACTATGAAAAAAATAAACAGCCAGCATACAAATTACCCCGTCTCCACAATGCTTACAACGCTCGCATATCAAAAATTCGTTTAGGTCACCTTCCCTTAAAATGGGGTTAAGGAGAAGAGATTACCCAATGGCATTGTCCACTTAAGACCGTTTTAATGTGGATCGACTCGAGTGACCGACTAAATGGCCGATTCGCCTGAATGTGACGATTTTCTTCGACAGCGCTCTCGTTCAGCAGCACTTTGTTGGATCTTCAGAATGAAGCGTCCACCTATGAACTACATAGTTGGGTTTTGTTTATCAAGGAGATTAGGCTCGACAACACCAACCAAGTCAGCATGGAAAGTAATTTACCGACTGCCGATCTGCTTATAATTCTTTTGCAAAAAAACGTTAATGCAACGGCGACCTTTGCAAACGTAGTTTATCATCTGCCTATCTTACGAGCGAGCAAGCTAATGCATTTGATGTAATACTCAGCCACAGGATTTTTGCCCTTCTCAGTGCAAAAAAGCAATCCACAGCGAACTTCCGCATTAGGCATATCAGCCGGCTTTGAGTTCGGCTTATTTACGCTGCAAGAAGTTGCACGAACGCATTCCACATCAGCCTCCTTAGATCCAATGCTTCAGTATCGCTTCCGTCCTTCCATAGTAGCACAGCTTTTCAACATTCGGTCATTATGACTCGTGAGCATGTAAACAGGGATACAGCGATCCAAAAACCGGGGGAAGTAGGTGCAAAATCGAACTGGAAACATTTAGTGGAGTACTGCTATACAATCATTTGGAGGTACGAAAGAAATCATGCATCATATCATTCACGAAGAAGTATGGATGAGACGGTGACACATTTGCTATCGGAAATAAGACTTTTAATGATTAAGCATAAATCAGCTTGAGATATCGATTTTAACATTTTGAGGCGTGACACTGGTAGCACTTGATGCAGAAATGGCGAGTTCGAATCTCCGACTGATACGATCGCTGAGCGGGGCACTTTCAGAAAGAATGATCGGCAGGAGCATAAGTGCGTGAAAGACTCCAATGACGAGCACGAGGAAGATTGTTTTGAAGAAAACGAGCACCATATACGAGTTGATGAACGCCAAAACGGCCACTCCAAGAATAGTCGACATGCTGCCATGCACAACTGCAATTACGACAATTATATAATATTTCGCTACGCAAATTTTTACTGCGACATGAAGAAAGCGTACGTTTCCATAAGGCGTCTCCAGCTGCCTTACTTCATTAACTGAAGCCTATATGACGTTCTGACAAATGTACTTTGAAACTTAAAAGTAGATTGTGGAAAAGGTCGCCGCCGAATGAACTCGAACTACCGGCACTTGATCAGAAGGATATCAAGGTGAGTTTAGGACAAGAAAGATAGTGGACACGGAGCTGGATTTTGGAACCGAGATAGAAACAGGGGCATCATTGGTGAAAAAAAAAAGACTCAGAAAAGCGGTTCGAAATGATCAGCTGACTAATGCCAACGAAGATGTTCTCCAACAGCGTACTACGACAGAGGTCTTCCGATGGTGAGGAGAACAGCAATTGAAAAACAGATCAGATAAGGAGTGGACTAAAAATGAAAGCGGAAAAGATTTATGTGCTTACTTGGCCAAGCAAGTTTCTCCATCGCGTATACACAACGTTCGCTTGGTGTTAGTTTCTCATCGCTACTCATGAACCCGTAAGTGATATGAGCGCAGAACTCGATTGAAAATCCGATCGACATTATGATCGTCACCATTGATATTGGGTCCAACTTCACATTCCACAAAGCCAAGTAGCCTATTACTCCTAAACGGTGGTATTACAGCGGCTGGTACTGCTTCCCCTGCTACCATAGCGGGTCGCCGCATGATCAGACGCAGTAGGACGCATCCAATTATAACACCTGGTCATAAGACAAATTCCGTTCTCTGGGTACCACTTTCTTACGCCTTCACACATGCACTTGATGTGCATGTTGCAAGAATCATTATAGCAACAAGTGAGTTGCTTTCAAGAACCGCAAAAAAGCAGAAACATAAGACCACGCTTCACTCACCTACTGAATTACACCGGAAAAAAAGAGATGCTTATCTCCACCGGAGATGGCATCAATGAAAAGAGGTGGATAGGAGCGCCCATTTGGAGTTTTCCAGCAATAACAGCTGATGTACTTGGCGGCGCGAACAAGCAAAATGAGAGGGATCAGCTTTGCGGTGGAGTCATCGTTCTAATCAGAGTAAAGTGAGCGAATCCTCGCAACGCATTATTCGATACCATTACACATCAGTTAAAGTACAGAAAGTTCATTTAACGACACCACCATAAAGCGACATCACTTCATATAGTTCGAAGCGAAAGATAAAACCGTTCAAGTTGTATCGTTGAAATTCTTGAATTTGGGATCATTCTGAAGGATGCAGTTCATTTGCACTCTTCATTAAATTCCAATGAACCTACCGACGTCCATGGTGACTATTGCCACGGCTATCCAGAAGGTGCATATTGGATTGGGAATGAACAGCAACGATATAACCAATAGCACCACCAGTGCGACAGAGTCGTTCTGCAGCGTATTGGCTAAGATGACATCCAACTGAAATGGCCGCTTCATAAGAAGTAAATACAGATTCTGCACATCGAGAACTCTATTGAATATGATAATTGATGACGACAAAAGCTTTAAAAGAAGCAGTCATTTCATTAACAAAAGGTTCCAAACGGATTTCAAAGTACAACAGCCATATGTAAACCATAGCATAGCTTAGTCTCTATAATAATTTTAAAAAAAGATCGGAAATTTTCTCGTGGCGAAAACTAAGGTTGCTTCTTCCATGAGCAATTAATCAAGTTCTCTCAGTTTTATCGCTGTGCATTTATTTTTTGGACTTCCATCAGCCGCTTTCTTGGAAAACTTTGTCGCCGATAGGAAAATTTTTGCATCCTCTGCTTTTCCTCAATAGTACGAATTGCTGCATCCCGATGAACTACACGCTACTGTAGCTCTTTACAGTTGAGCACCTGCCGAGATTTTCAATAAGCGCTAAACATCGAGCCGAACACCTATAAGACCTCAATCCTGCTCCTGCAAAGCAGCTACATGCAATTACCTCATAAATTGTCTTGATACTTGTCTACTTCTCGAGACACTGATTTTATCAGTGGAAATAATTCTGACCGTTTTGGAACGCATACGCAGTAGGCTAAAAAGATTTATGACATCGTCTTCAAACAGCTTTGTAATAAGCGAGTTCGCTACATCTTCTGGAGGCATAGCAAAATGTCTAGATAAATAAAGAGCCAATTAATAGTTAGTTGAACCTGGTCAGCAATAGCTCTGCTCTGTTGATAAGTATAGATACGCATTTCAGGATATTTTGCTGCAATATTCCTGAGAAGTTTCGTGGCCAAAACCAGATCGGCCGGAGTATTGAATTCAGTGACACCGATGCGGAAACGGAACGACTTCATTGTAATATTGGCCATATCATCCACATTTTCCCACACAAAATCCTGCGACCTGATAACAACTGTTTTTTTGCATACGCCACTAATATTTGAGGCGACAATAAGAAAAAACATATTTTTGACTGAAAATTTCAAGCCTGATTGCACGACAAATCATGCCACTTTAGCTGCAATTGATTTTATTCATATTCAACTGCGAATTCGCAGCATTCTCTACCAAACATATAGCTCTCTGTCAGAACAGCATCAACAGTAATATGGATGCAACTCACCAGAGTTTATAGAACGCAAACAACCGTGACCATTGATAGACGCCCTCAACCCAAGATGCTCGATCATCATGCAAATAAGCGCCGGTCACATTGGCATATTTCGAATACTCCCGGATCCAGAGTTGAGTGCCTTTTGAACCAAGACAGTACTGAACTGACTCAAAGTCACGCACCATTGCATTAACTGCCTTGCGATTTTCTGCTTTCGACATGTCAGGAGCATTGACAACGGCGATCTCGATCTGCATCAAAACACGCACAAATTTTAACCATTTCATCACAGAAGATCGACTATCATCTGTGATGTCATTCCCTATATCAGCTGGCACACTATAATACATACTACAATGATCGCAGGCAATCGTGGTGACGTTGCATTGAGGCCAACGTCGTGCAATCGAAAACTGTTATTTCGTCAAGACTCCAACCACTCCTCAAATGGAGTTTCCTGTATTTGGTTTAAAGCAGACAGGATGTGCCACAACTGTTACATTCCGAATGCATCAGAAATTTGACACGACATGAACTGCTTCCATATAGCGACCAACAATGAGGATAGGCTATTGGCCTTTGCAGGCGTTTGGCGTGTTTATTTCCCTCAAGAAAAATAATGTCAGTCAGGATGTAACACGCCGAAAATCTTTCTTCGCGATGAATAGACATGCTGTCGCTCCAAATGTCAATACTGAATGCCACTCCATATGCAATCAGTGATGAGAAATTTGATTGCTACTGATAGTCCTCTCATACTATCATGGAAGGACTTGATGACGCTTAATATTTACTTGTTAGCAGTTCACAAGAATATTTATTTTCAGTGCAGGGTGCCGTATCTACTTTTACAACGCCAGGAGTTTTTTAATTAGCTTTCTCTAGCAATCTGTTACTGTATTGTTTAATAGGAGTGTGCATGAAAACGTTCGCCAAAAATCAAACTCGCTGACAGAGAAAAACACCCGGAATCTGGCAGTGTCTTAATATATGCACTTGTACCAAGGAATCGAGAGGGAATAGACATGAGCAAAGCTATAGAAAGCTATAGAAATTCACAGGAATCGGAGGCCTCAATGCAACCTAATTGTGTGCAAAGACCGCATTAAAGCAGACTACCTGTCCATGAGCGCTGGGAACGAAAATCCGCGAATGAAAGAAATGCACTGCACCATCTTAGATTACCTGATCCCCTCCGTGGAAAAGCTCAATTTCAGTGGCGATCGTCCGTACAATAGGATCGCTTTTGAGAAGCAGTTTATCGTAATCTAGTCCTTGCTCCATTCCGACTATCCCATAGATCGCTATCTGAAAATCACCACATAATTTCCTCTCGATCACATTCCTTACACATGAAGATAATATTTCAAAGAGAAAAAGGGAAAAGAAATTCGCTTTCTTTAATATCAGTCAGCTCGCAAGGAATGCTGGTGGATAAAGAACTTATTCTGTCGAAGGTCGCACTCTCGCATCTAACGTCTGTCATCTAATGGACGTCCCACGAATTTGATTACAGCATATGCTACTCTTTTAGGAGCAAGTTATTGCTGCTGCGCTCGTGACCAACGCCTCATTTCTTTCTGCTTACTCTTCCTACTTACGGATGAATAAGGGTGAGTCTTACTACCGATGAGGATATTCAGATAAATTGATTATTTCCTCAAAGGAGACTGATCCAGCCGAAAAACTCCAACAGTAAAAAAAATAGCAAAGACTCACCAGTAAGTATGCGATAAACGCCAGTAGCATAAAGATTTTTGTTCTGACATCCAGAAGGATCGGCACATAGACATTGCTGTAAAGACAATGGAACCCTAATTTACATACGGCGCTGTTGCAGTTGAAATTCCAACCAAAGATGTAAGGTAACAAAGAGCCTCAAATTCTCACCAGTCGTAGTGATCAAAGCTAGAACTCAGGCAACCAAAGCTTTCAGAGCAGTAATATGAAGCTACATCAATTATCACGTGGAGAAAAAAGCATCCCTGCACATTGCCATGCTCCCATCGCTATGGGCATAGTTCATTGCATCATCAAACAAGTCGCTAATTCCCACACAAAGTAAAACTTTGATGGGGTCACCGAACAGGACAACGGATGAACAAAAATGTTTTGATGTTACGACACCATTTAAACGGCTCTATATGCAAATTACTTACTCATTCTCACCTATCTATTATAAGTTCTATGCCCTTTTTTAACCTGCCTACTACAGATTCTCTATCCACCTTTACCTATTTATCACAGGTTGTAGCACTATGTTTATATTCATATAACGGGCTTTCAACTGCGATAAAAGATTGCTGTCCTCGTTTCACCTCATTATCGCAATATATCATAGCAAAATAAGACTGCGGTGTAGCAGATGGTGAAAGTAAGGCATTAAATGGACGATAACAAAGTAACTGTATAAAGACTGTACCTGAAAAACTGCTCCATTATGCTGTTCGATTTGTGTGTGATCGTAATATCGCTGAGAGAGCTGTCCGATGAATCAGTTGGCCTCACCTTTTGCATGTACGGATCACTAATGCGATTATGCACGATACTGTTCAGTTGATGCGATCCTAAACAATGATAGACGTCTGAGATGAAGCATTCTTTCCGAAATGCGCTTCAAGCATTTATTGATGTTGTATTAGGTGTGGAATAAGTGACTAAGCACGATTCTTTCGAGAAGATCTCAACTATAGCATGCACAATTAGCATAAAAAGAATTTCAGATAACGCTTCGCGTCTAAATGCACTTTTGACAGATATCACTCATCGATGCAGCTCTTGACGTTCCAAAGATGTTGATACTCCAAATATCTCATAAGTAGTTCCAATCTATGAAGCAGCAATACTGTTGCCAAAATGACCGAAAACGACGCTTCAATTGAGTTAGTGCACAGATGCAAGGCAGAGGCTCTTTAGCGCTTAATTATGACCGTTGATTCATTGAAAATAAGCACTCCCATCGGTTGATGATCTTTCCTGAATGAGTTGCCAGTTTCTCAACAGTTTTCGAGCAGTTCGAAATAGAAAAAGGAGATTAGTTGTAAGTACCACTTTTTAGCGAAGATAATCCGGAACGCATCATTTCGTTTCTTCGCAGATTCGCCGAAATGCTGTCATAATGGTCGATAGCCTTCATGCATGGAAGGCAGGCATTTCTCTCAGCCAACTGACATTCCCCGCTTATCACCATTGCCGCCGCAAAGAATGTTACCTCAAACGAAAGTCAGATTTTGTAAGTCGGTTTGAAGGCGCTTTATAGAAGATTTCTGATGCATGCCACTGTTTGCGTTGCACGAGTAACTGATATTTGAAAAAACCAACTTACCAATGAAAAAGGTTCAGGTGAAACACATCAGCGCCTATCTGAACAAGAAGACTACTTCGACAATCCACAATAGGAAAAGAAATCCAAAGACAGCTTACTTGGTAGAGAAAGGTGAAGAACATGCAAGCTGAGGTCATTGCACAAAACCCTCTCACCGCGATAATATCAGTCCAACAGCCGATCGCAAAAGAAATCACGTCCGTTATGCTAGTAATGAACATAGCGACCGCAGACTCTGACATCGCTTCCACCATGCGCGCCTTCAGAACCGTTTTGCTACTGCCTAAAGTTTGCAGGTGACATGCTCCCGGAAAGGCACATCTTTCTAACCACCGTTCCAACTTGCAACAGTAGTGATCGAACGGTTGAACAATTCTGCTGTAGATTTCGCAATAAAATTTGCCTCAGTTAGTGAAAAAACGACGCGACGAAGAAATTATGAAATGACGGTGAAAGCTGATGACAAATGTGCTTAGCAAAGATTACTTAGTTGTATAGGAAGCTATCAATGCTAGGCAACACATCGAATAGCAAATGAAAAGGTCAGTTCTTTCAGATTTCTTGGGAGTTAATAGCTTTATAGCTGTGCCTATGATACAATCCTTCCAACACAATTACGAATTCCTATTGCTCCTTTCTTTTCCGATTTGTTATTCAGACGGAGAGGAAGTGCGTCAAGAAAATATAAACCAAGCCATTGGCAAACGCAGTGAACGAAGGAGGCTGAGGGTGAAGGCAGGTATAATACGCGAGGAGGAATTAAGCACATTTCTCGATTGCTAACAAGGTAATTGCTTCCAAGTAGTCCTTCAATAATTTTCTCAAGTCACCTACTTCAACCACCCCAGTCTCGCAATTCTTCACAATTTCCTCACGTCTTCCAAAGTGCATCTCTCGGGTATATTCTTAAAAATTTCTTACCTGGATACGCAGATTCTGTGTAATGCCATGCAGCGACCGCAATGAACATATCGTCCACACCGATCGCTGAAAGCAATATTTTTGTTGTCGATCCTTTGGATGGATGATTGATAACGAAATCTGAGCAGCAGTTGCAATCGCGATTTCTCAAAAAGAGTCGGCTTTTCAAGAAGACGTATAAGAAGAACAATCATATCACTCAAAAGTTGAATAGGAAACCAAGAATACCATATTTTATGTCTTTTAATTATTCGCTTCCACCATCGCATATATTCGCATCCCACACCTTATATATTGGCTTAGCGGTTCTCTTTCAATATGGGCAAAAACATAGCTAAAGAACATACAGAAGCGAAGGCGTTACGCTTGATAACGTCGACTTCAGAATTGTTTCACCAGACAAACAAACATTCGTTAACCTATTGTGAAAACATCATTGCAGATTTCTTATTCTCAGTGATTCTTCGCTATTCACGCTGAAAGGAAAACGATAATACACGCAACACTAGTGTTCCGTGTGTTAACTTTTCCCAATAAGCACCGTGATTCGCACTAAGTATACCAATGATCTGCCTTTCACTCATCGAACACGATTTATGCCTCCTTGTGATTACCATCTTGCCCACTGTTAATTTGCCTGGGAAAGCCACCGAAGAAAGTTATGGCCTCCTCAGTACGAAAATCTAAACCGCCAACGGATGAAAACGCTTAAAGTTCTTGCAGTAGAGATAAAATCTCCTTTTCAACCCAACTGATTGCTATTACCAACTTTTGCTATCAAACAAGTCTGCAAAGAGAATCTGAGTTCAGCAAAAAGTGGATCAAAGTAATTACTTTTTTATTCTTCAATAATCTGGAAAATCCTTTTGAAGACACAGCAGGAGACGCTGATTTTTGTGTTTAGAAAAAAAGAATTTTATTCGGCTCATTTATTCGCCAATTTATTCTCAGATGGAACATCACTTTATAATATTCGATTAAACAACAATGAAACACTTCATTTGAAATGAAGTGTGTTAATGCGCAATGCTTCGAAGAGAAAACACTTGAGTGGAGTTTACTTACAAAGCACAAGGAAGGGAGCGATAAGCGTGATTTCCGCGAAGAACATGCCGAACCAGAGCAAAAGCCCAATACCGCTCACGATGGCCATTCCCGACGACACGACACCGACAAGGGCAAGCCAAGGTTTCGAGCGCAGCCAATCGATGCGAGCTGCAAAGCTGAGAAAGCATGGCTATTTTGCGTGCAATACTCAGCGACATCTCAATTCAGGTCATTCAGCAGTACTGGTAAAACATGAACAGCTAACTGCATCTCTGTGCAGTTTCCTTTCAAAAATTCATGCAGGGAAATTCAGCTGCTCTTTGAACTCATCTCGATGAAATCACTGACATCTCGGCGCAACACCGCTTACCGTCTATCAAATACACAAGACCCTGGTAATGGTAACATGATAAATAGACCATTCTTTGGTAAAGTAGACCATTCTTCTTTGATAAATAGACCACTAGTAATAATGTGGCATGAGGTAACCTTGATGAAGACGGTGAAAACGAAAGGTGGGAAGAGCTAAATTTGTCACTATTGAGGTAACAGCCCTTGACCTTCAAAGTGCTGCTTTATTCACCACCTCTCCAGCCATCGCTCATTGCCACTGAAGAAGTGCTATGGTAGACAGGATGAATACTGTAATGCAGTATGTGAGGACACACTTTCGATGGTTTGCGGGGAGAAGGTGAATCAAAAGTGGTACTCAACAGAAATGCAACTGAAATAAGCTATGTGCTCGTTTATTTTGCAGGTTAGATTGTTGCGTACTTTGATATCACTTCGATGATCGAACGTTCCATTCGAACAAGAAATGTGGCACTACTTCTAGTACTGAGGTCACCTTTGTTCGACCTGCTTTCACAAACAATTGTTACTATTAAACCTGTGCGTCACCCTACCGCCCGAGATAAAGATAGCAAATCTGAAATGTGAAGGCAAAAAGACGTAGACGACAAAACGATATTGTAATATAAGCCGTGTCTCTGATCACTACTCCTCCGTGAGGGCTTCAGGAGCTGGGAAAGGAATGGAACGGCGGCATGGGGGTGTAGAGGTGGGAGGGGGGGGGGGGGGGGGGGGGGGGGGGGGGGGGGG
>JAARMF010002093.1:18568-29403 GCA_022844705.1 Toxascaris leonina
GGGGGGACAAGATGACTTGCTGACATGATATTTGACTTGCTTTTAACAATCGAGCAGCACATACGTCATCGATTTCTATATGTTCAGCCTAGCTTCCGTATAAATGAAATCTGAGTTAATAGTCAGTATTGCTTTTTTTTTAAATAAACAGCAGATGAACCACCTATTTACCTGTAATAACTTTATTGTTTTCTGGAGAAAACAACAGGTAAACCACCTATTCACCTGTAATAATTTTATTGTTTTTTGAAATAAATAACAGGTAAACTATCTATCCACCTGCAATTATTTATCTATTTACTCACCAAATAAAGTGTCTATAGTGATGCTGATATTTAACGATAACAATAAAGTAATAATAATAAATTGCGGTTCTTTATATATTTTTTTCACAAAAAATATTTAGTTTGATATTTTTATTTTAATTTTTATTTTTTATTTTAATATTTTTAATTATTAAAATTAAATTTTTTAAAAATTTCAGAGATCAAACAAAGTGTTTTCCTACCGAAAGTATTCTGTATGCTCGTCCAAATCGGTAATTTCTTAAATGCGAATGGAAGTTGTGGCAATGCTGCTGGCTTCAAGTTGAATTCTTTATGGAAAATTGTCGATATGAAAGCAACTAAGAAGAGTATCACATTACTTCACTTTATCGCTATGGTATTTATTGCTCATTAATGCCTTAATAAAGAGAATAAATCCCACCAAAATATTTCTCATAATTACTTCAAAATCCGGAAACGGAAAACGGAAACAAAATCTGGAAGCCAGATGCCTCGGATTCCTGTCCGGAAAAGTTTCAAATATTATAGAAAATAATTTTATAAAAAATATTTGGTTGTATTTGGAATTAAAATTTGCTTTCTGTCTTTTACCATTTTTCGTATTTTTAATTATTATTATTATTATTATTATTATTATTATTATTATTATTATTATTATTATTATTATTATTATTATTATTCCTAGCAATTTCCAATCTTAGGCATCTATCTTCTTCTTCAGCAGATCTTATTTAATCATAGAATGAATTGCTTCTTGATTCTTTACTTCCAGTAAAAATTCTCTTAAACAATTTCGATAATGCAATCAGTAATATATTGATCCTGAGCAGATATCGTCATTTCCTCATCCGTTCCTGAATTCCCTCTGGATCAGGATCCTGAGAGGCTTTGCGTCTAATGTGACAGGTAAGTGCTCCGATCTGTGGATCACTTCGTCTGCCACCGAAGACTAGGACCGCCGTTAGCCAGAAACCATTGCTGACCTCTGACCTCTGTTGCATAGAATATATAAAAAAGTTAATATTAAAATATGAGTTATTGCAGCAAGATGTGCAATGTGCTGATGGTCTTTCCGATGAACTGAAAACAGTACCAACGGCAGCTAAGTAAGTACATCAATGTATATCATTGTTTATTGCTTATTGCTTGTATGTATCATTGAAGTAAGCATGTTATCATTGCTTATCAACCGGTGATATGATTGCTTATCATTTAATGAGATCATTCGAAAAGAATTCCCCTCTAATCATATCGCTTCAAGTTAACGAACCTCAGGTCAGACTTTAGAAGTCGGTAATCATCAGGCTGTCCTTTCTTCAATAGACGCAATATCATACGATTGTAACCTAAGTATGGCAATCACTCGCTAGCTTGGCGACCCTTATGCCTTCATCTGGCCTAAGGAATCCGACGAAGGGCGCTTTCGTGAGGTTTATTTCCCACCTAGGAAGCATATTGCTTTAACGTGATCGAATAGCCGCATAACATAGAAATATCGGAGGTTTTTTTTAATTCCAAATAATTTCGAGTGAGCGAAATAAATCCGAATATTAAAATGAAAAATTGAGGAATATTTATTTAGGCTAATAGCTTATTTTTATTTAAAAAATATATACATAAATATATGAATTTGTTTTTAAAAGAAGAGATCGTTTGATGCTTGAAGTGATAATTTTGATTAAATGATTATTGATCCTTGACCTTTGACCCTGGTTTATTTACTAAATTCTTTAAAATTGATTTGATAGATTAAATATTTTTTTATGAATATTAAATTGAATTCACTTAAAATGATATATTTCCACAATAATTTGATTTCTATTAATTCCATTTAGATTATCATTGGAAGGTATACGTAGTGAAGTACGTAATCTTTATGAACGTCTCAATCGAATTGGTGAACAATTAAAAACGAAAATATCCGATCCATATTTCGAAGGTCTCAGCACACATTTTGAGGTAATTCATCGATAATTTTCAATCATTTCTTAGGTATTCATAAGTATTTTTGTTCATAAGTACTCAATTATTCACAAGTACTTAATTATTCACGAGTACTTAATTATTTACAAGTACTTAATTATTCGCAAGTACTTAATTATTCACAAGTACTTAATTATTTACAAGTACTTAATTATTTGCAAGTACTTAATTATCCATAAGTACTTAGTTATTCACGAGCACTTAATTATTCACAAGTACTTAATTATTCACAGGCATGTTTTAAACTTTAAAAGTCCGGCTCCGATTGGGATCGTTTCTATATTTTTTTCTTTGATGCGCGATAAAATCTTTTGCCCCCAGGCGGGAACGAACTCGCGACCTCTTGCTTACCGGGCGATTGTTCTACCGCTGAGCCAACCGGAAAATTTTCACTAGCCAGTATTTTTGCAGTTATTATTTTTATTCTGTGCTATATACTTTATTGGGTTTTTCTTTTGTTGATGACGAGAAACTCTTTGAACTCACTATTCTATTGATAAATTTTATACATGAATTATGAATTAAATAAGTGTAAAATTTATATAATTATAGAATTTTTGTTGAGAAACTTCATTATTGGATTTTCTTTTCAAGCGGAAAAATTTTTTAAGGATGCGCAAGAAAAGATGAAAGAAGTGGAGGAAAAATTGAAACAACTCACTTCGTTGATCGCTTATCTAGCATTCTATTTTTGTGAAGAGGAGAAGGCTTTCAAGTTGGAGGAATGCTTTAAGATTCTTTCGACTTTCGTCTGTCGACTTCGTGATGCATTACGAGTAAGCAATTTATATTAATTCAATTTCGTTATTTAAGTATATTAGTTCAATTTCATTATTTAAGTCCAATAAGTTCAGTGTTGGAAGAAACTTCATACTCTTTCACTGCAAATATATGCACTGCAAATTGCTATATATATATATATAAATTACCAGACATTTCGATGCCTTCCAATTTAGGGGTTTGAAAGGAAATTTCTGAAAAATTAGGTGTTTTGGATAACCGATGGAAAGAGAGAGGAAAAAATGAAAAAGGATGAGAGTGGGAGTTGTAAATAGCGAAAGGATGGATCAGAAGTGTGGAGGAACCATCGCTGTCACCATGTCTTACTCATGCAAATTTGTTGATCATGTTCGGCAATCAGCATTCCTCCTTAGCAAATCTATTCTTATATTTTGCAATCCATGCTTCTCCTAGTCGATCTCATTTATCATTTCTGCTCTCTGCCCATTTTCTTCTTCATTTGCATATATTTCACCTTCGGTTCTCTATAATATCTTCCGGCAAAATGCTCCTAATGCAGTTATATTTTAGCCTCGAATGCTAATAAAAGACCACAATGTTAGCTAATTTTATATAAACGTTGGGAAGTGAAGAATTGCAAATTTATATCTAATCAACGAAAGATTGATTCCTGAAATTGAGCGGTCTAAAAGATTATTATTTTTATTATTAAAAATTATTAAAATTATTTTTATTTTTATTTCCTTGAAAGAAATTCATTTTCCTCAATTAAAAAGAAAAATAAATTATAGGATAATGAAGAACGACGTAAACGTGAGAGAAGGAGTGAATTACGTGTATTGAATGCGCAAAGTAATCTCCAACATAGTTCATCTAATGTCGATCTATCGAATAATCGTCTCTTCGTTAGCGTTCTTCAAAATGAGTAATAATTTTATTTATTACATTTTTAATGAGAAAATATATATATTTGCAACCGTGAAGTACTAGAATTCCTTTTATGTTTTATTTTATAAATATTTTACAAATTTCTTTATTTTTTATTTTTTTTATTTTTTATTTTTTTGCATTCCTGTAAATAACAATACAAGTCTAGCAACTATTCCTCTCAGTAATAATGAATACATCTATGCGATAAAGTCTCCATTATTCCATGACTATCGACCACTGCCAATAACCCTATTAAGCATCCAAGCTAGCCACTAACTAAACCACCCAAAAATCCGCCCAATAGCTCAATGGTAGAGTATCCTATCGGTAATCGGAGCATCGCGGGTTCGCACCCGTCTAAGGACAGTGCTTTTGTTAGTTATTGAAGACGATGATTGTTATCCAAATTGATAACTGCTTAAATGAGAGTTGTAAATCCTCGTTTCCATTGCCAACAAAACAACTGAAAGGCAATTCAACATCAAGAAGATGAGATGATCTAATTTATTTCCAATTGGCCGCACTTTATAAAAAAATATAAATATAAATAAAGAAACAAATAAATAACGATGAAAATTTCTTCGCTAATTGTTTAAGCTTAATATCTTAGCTAATAGAGAAGCTTGTAAGCTTAATGCTTCATTAAAATGAATGAAGCTTATTTATATTGCAGTGGAGGAGTTGATAGGCATATGCGAACACGTTCACAAAGTTCCGCATTGGGTAGCACACCGAATATCAATATTGAAGGCGACGATTCGAGCAGTGAAAATGAGATGAGACGACCTAAAACAACCGTTCATTCGAGTAGAAATCTTGTACGAACCGATGAAGAGGTATGTAAAAATAATTTTTATTAAGTAATAAAATAGATTATTTTAATATTAATAATTTTTTCTCGCACCTTGCCGGACAACATCTCTCGTTAAGTTGTTCTATTCGTATCAAAATTTCGTTTTATATAAATATAAATACAAATATAAATATAAATATAAATATAAATATATAAATACAAATATATATAGATAAATAAATAAGTATATATATATATATAAACTTTATCTATCACTTAATAAATATAATTATCGAATATTGCAGTCTGAACAAATTTCATCGATCGTACGATTACGTCGGCAATCACGACACAAAAGTGATGTGTTTCTCATACGAAATAGTAAAAATCTTGATGATTTCCTTAATGCAGCCGAACATGTCGAGAAAGAGGCAATGCGATGCTCCTCTGAGGTTTGTTCTAAAGCGCTTTTATCTCCTTATCAATCAATGATCGATGATAATTTAAAAAATAATAATAATCAGAATTTTGAATAAAATTTGAAAATATGGTTTAAAAAAAATTTAGTGATAAGCACTTGATATCATTCCAAAAAAAAAAAAAAAAATTTGTAAAATCATTTAAGGAGTCATTTAAGCTAGACAATATCAATACTTTAAGTAAGCTTGAAAATTTCCAACAATAAACTCTCTAAAATCTAATTAAATAATTAATAAATAAAACATTTAATTGATGGATTTATTTGTGTATATCGCTGAAAATTTCTCCATAAATTTTCGGAATTTAAGAATTTTCTATTCGCTATTCACATTTGATTACTTCATTATAAAAAATATTCAAAAATATTATCGTCTTTTATTGTTCTTATCGCATATCAAAGGCACTAAACTATTCAAAAAGTATCTCTTCAAAGTGTTTATAGATGAATTTTTGTTTTCAAAGGAAGTTGATTTAAATTTTTGCTAAAATTTTTCAGAGGTTTTTTGAGGTTTAAAGTCTTTTTTTTAAATTGTTTTATTACAATTGAAACAATTTAATATATACAATGATAACGATTATTCCTTATGTTTTTAACGTTTTGCTAAGTTTTTTTCATCGTTGATCCCATATACGCCTATATTGTTTAACGAAATATTATAACGAAATTAAATTTTTAACGAAAATGGTGAAATTCTTTTCAAATCTTTCTGAATGTGGATATATCAGAATAGTAGAATAATAATAAAAACTAAGTTTTTTTTTTCTTTTCAGAGACACTCAGCATTGTTGGAAAGCAGCAATGAACCATTACAAGAGGTTCTTATTGATATACCTCATAGCTTACCACCTGCTTCAGGTAACTATTTTATTTAGTCCCGAAATATATGCCATAATTATTTATGATTTTTTTGCAAAGATATTATTTATAATTAATTTATGATTTTCGAGATTTTATTTATTATTCGCAATAAATAATTAACGTTGAGGCATATGCAATAAAGATATTAGACAATGGGTGGACTGCTTTTATCAACAAATAATGTTCATCACTGACAATATTACTGCACTTGGCACTATTCAGTAGGTAATGACTGATGAGGTTATGAGAAGAGTTGCAGGATCGGAGTACCTTCCTGATAAGGTGGCTGGATGAAACGTTACATATTTTTTAGCCGTATAGGAGTCTCTTCAGATAGATAGAATGATATAACGTTATATAGCGATATAACGTTATATATAACGATATACAAATATTTAGTGCAATATTATTGCAATAATTGCTATTGCATCTCGGCTTTTATATTTATTGAACTCTTATTGTTCTAAAATGGATTATTTAAATTCTTTTTTTTTTTCAGGAAGCGTATCATCGGTTGACTCATCGCCATATGCGAGAACAACACACGATGAGGGTTTCGAGTCGGATAAAAGTGAGCAAAAATTCATTGAAATGACTCCGACTCCTCAACCCATTACAGCTCCAACTCCAATAGCGGCACCACCAACGGTGAGGGTGATTGCCGATAAGGAGAAACAACAAAGCAGCAATGCTACTAGTGCTACTCCATTGTCTCGTTCCGATAGTGGCAGCAGCATATTGCCATCAAAAATGCGCACAGCACTCAAAGGTACACGAACACAAACAATTGATGACACAAATAAAAAGGGCTCAACGAAACGTCATAACGTTGCGCCACGTGCATCTAGTGTTGCAACCGGAAGTCGTAAGGTTGTAGAGCCGAATCCGGCGACACAACCTCAGGCTACTGCTATGAGGTCATCCGCAAGAAGTAGTTCAGTATCAACACGACAACCTGCTTCACTACCGCCAAGACCACAGAATGCGATCAAAATGCATCAGGATATTAAAAGTGCCTCGGGCAATCATAACGCCAGAAACATCTCGTCACCACATCATACTCTTTCCGAGACGAATAAAGCACGTTCTCCATCTTCCGTTCGACCTGTAAGTGTTGATAGTCGGAAGGCAAATCAAGTTGAAAGGTCACGAACCAGCTCCGCATCCATCACAAAACAACCTTCAAGACGATCGGTCTCATCGTTGCCAAAGCCTCACGCTACAGCTTCAAAGATGACCTCACCAAGCAACACAACACCAAGACGACAACCACTTAGCAATGTCAATAATTTATTGACATGTTCAACGAATAAACCACGAAGTGCTGTGCGTTCAACTAACTCACCGTCACAAAATATAAATTCTTCCACTCGATCACCTTCGATCAGCAAACAAGTGAATAAGCCACCAGCTTCAGCTAGTCGTGCATCATCGGTCGCTCCATCGAGAGATCGACGATCGCTAGCGACACCAACCGGTGCTCGTTCATCGTCAACGATTAGAAATACCACTCGTCAATCGCTATCGACCTGTAAGGAAACACGACCGACAGGTGTATCAAAAGGTGGCCGGATAGTGGATAGTCCAGGACCAGTATCACCAATTTATGCACATCCTCCAGCTGCACGTGCAAGAGCTCCAATAACATTAGCTCATCCACCAGCCGCACATGCACATACCCAGACCACCGTATCGTCGTATCCATCGTCGTCTCGGATGCGAAGTCCTGCTATTCAGTCGACGGCACATTCAACCCCACGATCACCATCGAATTCAAAATCAACGTCTAGCTCATCACCGCGGTCGATCAAGAAGACACTAAAAACCTCACCTCAATCCAATTCCTCACTATCAACTAATAGTGTGGAAAAGCAAAAGCTTGCAATGAAACGCTCTGATTCTTGTAGTACCGCATCACGTCCCGCATTAATCAAAACTGGTTCGATAACAAAACCTGGATGGAGGTGATCGAGATAATATCACCAAGCAATAAACTGGATTGTACGGCAAAATCGCTATTAGGGGAACGAGTAAGGATGATAAGGAAGGGACTAAGAAACAAAAGGTATACTACCGCTGAAGTCTTAATGGGTTATGATCAGACCATAATAACATCAATTAAATTCTTTTCTTTTAAATCTTTTTTGAGAAAAATTTAAAAAATTAAAAAATAAATTTTTCTCATTGATCTGTCGATANGGAAAAGTTTAAAAAACTAAAAAAAAATTTTTCTCATTGATCTGTCGATAAGGGGTAATAGATTTCCCTATGAGGTAACAGACTTACCTGTGAGGTAATAGACTTACCTGTGAGGTAATAGACTTACCTATGAGGTAATAGACTTCCTAGTTCTTTTATTGTAAACGCAAATACCATCTGATATTTGAGAGTATTTAGCATCTTGGCGAAAAACACTATCACTTATCAACTTCCCCTGATAAGAGGAATTGCCTTGCAATCGGTCATTAGTTCTGCCGGTTTTATTTGTTCCTGTAAAAATTGGTATTGTATTGCTTCGAAAGAATTCATCGATTTGTTGAGATCTATTTATCTATATCCTGCCCATATCCTTAAAATCTCCATCCTGCCCATATCCTTGCAATCTCCATCCTGCCCATATCCTTAAAACCCCCATCCTGTCTATATCCTTAAAATCTCCATCCTGCCCATATCCTTGCAATCTCCATCCTGCCCATATCCTTGCAATCTCCATCCTGCCCATATCCTTGCAATCTCCATCCTGCCTATATCCTTAAAAATTCTATTTAAACTTTACGAATATCTGGAAACCTTATTCAAATTCNCCCTGCCTATATCCTTAAAACTTCTATTTAAACTTTACTAATATCTGGAAACCTTATTCAAATTCTCCCTCTTTCAGCTATCACTCTCTCTTCCATCTTATTCAATTCCCTCGTTGCCGATTGCCTCTAAAAATTCATTCGATGCAATACAACGATTATGTGTACATAATGTAATCGAGAATTGGATATTTCTTCACATTGATATAATTCAATTATCTGCAATATTCTGTGCATAATATTGTCATCGATCTATTCATATGTGCTATAAATGGAATAATTTCTTTGATATTCTCTATGCAATGCGATTTTTTTTCTGACTAATTTAGTGTTAATTTAATTTACAATCGCTTTTTTTAATTATTTGAGCAAATAGATAGCAATCATAAATCTAATATCATTATTATAATCCCTCATTCCTATTTATAGCAAGTTTACATCCTCGATAATATCATCCAAATGACCTCAAGTGCCTAAAGGTCACCGCAATAATACACCTGCGCAGGTGAAGTCTGAAGGTCATCGCCTCAAAAAGTGAGCTGAGAATAGCAGTGACCAAGCATATATACACTGATACAATGATGACGACAAAGAGTTGCCAGCAGTAGTGTGATATCGAATCCATCTCTCATGGCCCTTCTAATTTGTAGGAACACAACACTCGATGATCACTGATATGGGTCTTTAGTCTTGTTGTGAACCGAGAGACCTATACCTGATCTATAATATTCAGCCAGTACCACAAAAAACTTCGAGTCAAGCAATCCAGGATTTTTAGGATACTTTTTAGAAGGTTTTTGGTAGCTTTACTGCTCAAGGATTTACAAAATCCGATTAGCTTACCAAAAAAATGAGTGGAAAAGCACATATTGTGCCAATCTTATTGATGTGTTTTACAACAATACGAATCAATCTCTTCCATGAGCTTCAATTCCAAAAACAAAACACCAGCGACGAATAAGCAATATTAACAATCATCCAGAAAAAAAAAACAATAAATAAATAAATAAATAAATAAATAAATAAATAAATAAATAAATAAACGCAAAAAATGAAATCACAGCAAATGAGGAAGAAGAATGCATTTGCAGTAGATAAGGCTATGATTATGCTTAGATGTGAAGAATAGGAATGCGATTATATTAACGATAGCAAATCGATATAAATTCCACTCAACTCATCGACCCTCATCTCAAATAAACTCTCAATTTACCATTTCAAATTTATATGGAATTCTTTAAATTCACTACTTTCTATTGAATAAGAATAATAAATAAATAAGTGAATAAATAAATAAATAAATAAATAAATAAATAAATAAATAAATATTGTAATAGAGATAAATTTAAGTGATATTTGAATTCTGAATCTGATATTCGCATTTGCGACCTGATACTTGCACTTCTGGTCTATAATTCGAACCTCGGATGTGGTATCTGGACTTCCGATCGGGTACTCACACCTCAGATTTGATAGTCGGGTTTCGAACCTCACATTCCCAATTCGGAGCCGACAAAAAAAAATCCGGAAAAATTTTTAAAAAAAGAAGAAAAAGCTTAATAATATCATGGAGATCAATCAGCCGATGAACAATTAGATGAGGAATTCATCCATCGTAAACCTCCTCCCTAACATTTCTCTCCAATACACTTCATTTCCGATCCTCTATTCCAGATAAGCCCGAATTCCCCATCCTAGAATTTAATAACCCCCCTCTCCCTTGACCACATAAGAGGTCACAACCTCCAGAATCTTTGAGGGCTGGATTCGATGACCCATATTACATCAGCCTTTATATCAAATTGCCATGAAAAGAATGAATTACATGAAATGAAAACAAATGAAGGTAAGGTGGAGAATATGAAAACAATGAAAGTCAGGAAGGACGAAGGCAGAAATTCTTATCCAGAACATACTCTCTACCCTCCAATCTTCCTAAAATCACAACTCCCACCCCCCCC
>JAARMF010002094.1:7034-31203 GCA_022844705.1 Toxascaris leonina
CCCCCCCCCCCCCCCCAAAATTTCTTCGAAAAAGTTTCAATACATATTTATTTTTCGATGCAGAATTATTTCGATCGGTATCAATGTGATGCAAGAAAAGAAATATTAGGAGTCGTTATATGAACTCCACTCGGAGTCAACTATTGTCGACTCCTCAGTGATTAACAGATAATATTTCTGATAACTTTCGGATGAAATTTCAAAATCATTTCAAAGCAATAAAAATATTTGTGGTTAACAAATTATTTACTCTTATAGCGTTTCTGATTTAAGAAATAGGTTTTATTTGGCGCATTTATATGGAAGCAAAAAATTCGTTGATTGGAATTTAAATGAAATTTTAAAAATTGCATTTATACTATATATATTTGTATTTATATTTATATTCGTTCATTTATTTGTTTATTAATTTATTCATTAATTTATTCATTTATCCACTTATTTATTTATATCTATATTTTCATATTCTTACATTTGCATTTATTTATATTTATATTTATATTTATATTTATATTTATATTTATATTTACTTATATATTTACGTTTATACTTATTCGAATAAAAAAATACCCTTCTTTAGAGCAAAGATCTTCTCTTTTTTAAGCTGCTATTATGGACTGTGAACGTTGCTCGTTATCTGCTCATACTGATGTGACCATTCATTGAGCACAATGAACCAAGCGATAAAGAAATATTGAACATTTAACAATATTAGCTCATTAAGAATTTCACCTTTTGACGTTTGTGTCTATTTCCATCGCTCCATTGATGTTCGATTTTATATGGAATTTCTTTTTTCTTGTAAAGTTGCTTAAAGCATTTTTGTTATGCACAATTTCACTATTTAAATGTAAAAGAAATAATTATTATACAAATGTACCTAAATGTTTATATAATTTTTCCGTAAAAGGTTTATTCAATATATACAGATATAATGAAGAAATTTCTACTTATTGCAAAAATGATTTACTCACATTTTCAATTATGTATATNCTCTAGTCTCAACTCAGTATAAACAGTTCAACTCACCTGATTCACCTGGCGATCTATTTATTTGCTAGGATCAGCGCAGATCTATCGAGTTCGTTCCGTTCGATCCTATTCTATACTTTTCAGTTTCTAGAGTTGACCATTGAGGCAGGCCGAAATGGTTCATTATACATCGCTTGCAGTCTTCCATATGACTAGCTGAATTGAATTAAAATAGCAATCAACAATATTGGCTATTTGGCTAATCGATTTAAATCAATTTTCTAAATTTTCTAAATTTTATTTCAACCGGTTATTTGTAAGAAATCATAAATTCTTGTATTTTTTTACTCGAAGCCGAAATTGAAACCTAAATTTCGACCTGAATTCTGAATATCATATTGGAGAATAAAAACAATCTTTTTTTTTCACTCAAAAGAATTCATAACGGTAACATAGAAATCAAACCTATCCGGAAAAAAATATGCAAAGCAGCATTTATGGTTCAATACTAAGGGGTCGGTGATAATAAATATATACGAACGATACACAAAAAGCGATATTTGCAATAGACATTTTATAGCGTACGATATATATTACATAAAGGTCAAAATTTATGCGGTGATTCATAAAAAAAGGTCAAATTTTACGCATTCAAAGAACGATTTTCATCGTTTGCGGTTAACAAACCTAAATAACGATGATAAAGAGGAAATTTTTGAGCGGAAATGAATATAAGCGAAACAATTTCAAGAAAATAACAAAGAAGCGATCTATAATCCTTTAGCAGAGGATAACATCGAATAACAATAGATCGCAAATGTTTACACGACATTTCTAGTCGCAATTTGTAATGAATCTCCGGAAAGAAGCAATTCGACTTCGAATATTTTTTGAGCAATTTCTATGAAAGTATCGTCTTAGCGAATTAGAATTCAGGGATAGGGGAAGGGGGGGGGGGGTTGGGAGGATAACAAATAGGTATAGGATATTCCAAAGGTTTTAGTGGAACGTAAGAATTTCAAAAAATACGCAAAATATTTATATTAAAAGCACCTATTTCATAATATGACACTTTTAGGTACTTTTGCACTGACCTATGAATAATGGCTATGAAAAGCCTTCAATGAAATTCGAGAAAAATTTCTCGGCTCAAATCTCGAAAATCAGCATTGAAAAGTATAAGCGCCAAGAAGCATAGAGAAAATTTAAATTCTTGATTCATCGAAATATACTAATTAGCTTGAGCATTGAAATTTACTTAATGCAAAGAAATAACTTGAAAACTCCTCAGAAAGATGTTCAAATTTCCTTAGAATGCATCGTATCGTAAGGATATTATTGGAGAATGTTGCGAAAAATGCCTTAGTTACTTTTCAATCGTCGATTTGATTAAAGGGGGGTTGCCTCTATCAATTTATGTTTAATCTTCTTGGAATGTTGGTTGGGTAATTTTTTTTTTCACCGTCAACATTAAGAGGAAGGAAGCTTTATGGTGCAACAAACAAAATGCATCGCATTGCTCAGGTGGGTGGGACATTGAGGCAGAAAAGATGCGTAGAAAAAATGATTGCATCTTGTGTGTGATATATTCTTGTTACTCTCAACGTTTCTTAACTGTCTGCATCTCTTCATTTCGAATAATCTAGAAAAATGTTTTTTGAGAAAAAGTTCCCACCTTAAACCCGACTGTCATTAGAAGTATGAGTCATCGAAAACGAGCAGCATTTATTTATTGCTTACCTCAGTGGGCATAGCAGCAGTGCTTTCACTGAGCTATCCAAATGCACAGTTTGTGCCTCGATTGGTCTAAATGCTAGTGATAGTTATTGCATCCACTTGCGTTTACCAACGAATACGAGTGTGCAATCCAGTCGTTTCACAGTGTTTGTTGTTGACATCTCCTATATTCATTGTCCTTACCGAGTTATACATTCTGTTTGCTCCCTCTTATTTGAGTTATTACTATCTATGGTGTCTAAGTGGCTATCTTCATTTATCTCGATCATAAGATGATTCCATTTCTGCTTTGTTACGTCTCTTACAAAATTCTACTAGATAGCACTCTCATAAATCCTATAAATATAGGATCAATACTAATAATTAGTTGAAAATTATAATTCGCCTAATTTGGGAAGTTAATTTTCAAAAATAATTTCTTATTATTCTTTGATTCACTTAATTTTTCGCTTAATTAAGAGATATTTTGCAATTACCTCAATAATAATTATCCCCATTAATATATAAAGAAATAGTTGAAGACGGTGAAGATCAAATTTGGTAAAATTGTGCTGAAATATGAAAATGCTGCTTTTCTTGGTTCGTTTTTCTCTTTTGGATTGTTAAATGCATCAAAAATATTTCTCTGTTCATTGCTCACCTTAGTTATTTTTATCATTGCTTAAACGAATCTTCGAAAGACCTTTTTCTTCGCCCCCACAGCAGTCAATTGTTTTCTTTTTAGAGGTTGAGAGAATAGCATCGAACGCTAAAAGAACGAAGCAATGAGCACAATACTGAACAGATGTCGAACTAAGCGCTCTTTGCTTCATCTGCCTTTCTTAATGCTCGAAGATTTGGTTCGCTAAGAGTTTTGCTACTACTTTCGCAGTTATGATGATATGTTTGATTGTTAATTATCTTTATACCGCTTACCTTTATAGAATCCTAAATTGAGAAGAAAATTCTCAACGTTTTATTTTGAAAAATCAATTTTCTTCAGTTCAAAAAGTTTTTGAAGGAAGTGATAGCGTTTATTCGAACGAATAACTATTCAATTCCTAAGAGGTAATAATAGGTTAAACGAAAAATGATAATTTCCATGAAAAGAAATTAACAATTTTATGAAATTCCACATATGTAATCCCTAATAAATCCTTGAATTCTTTGCATATTTTACTCATTTTAGTCATTATTTTACTCGTTAATCTACAAGTATTGTTTGCCCCTTCCATGAAAATAATATGGGGGTTCATTGTTGGTTTGTTACTCCTTTCGAAATGCTGAAATACTAATTGCTACTCCATCGTATCATTCGATCGCCTTCTTCATAGAAATTGGCTTGAAAATCACCTCAAGTCCTAGTTACTTCACTAGTATTTTAGCATTTTATATTGCAACTCCAAGAGTAGATATTGTGCTGTAATGAATATTCTGCTACAATAGATAGTATTAAATAATGGTTTCTGAGGTGGGAACGTATCCGTCGGAATGCCTCTGGAAAATTATTATAATAACAAAGATTTAAGTTTGATTAATCGATTCCCTGAGAATATATTATCAGAATTGATATTCGATAGTGCAATACCTTCCTTCGTTTATCCCATTTTGTCCGTTGATGGCTAGAGAGCTGCAATAGAAACTATTAGTAAATATGCACTAACTAGCTACTATCTTCATTTTCGAACACACAACTTCGAAACGTCACTTTAATTGATATTCCTTATAAGCATTCATCGATGCAATTACAATCAATTCAATAATTCTTGATAGAACGCTTTCCTCATTTTTAGGGCTAAAAATGTCAAACGACCACTCCTTTCAGACCACTAAAAGCCATCATACGGGCCTTGAAGTGTGGCCATAGACGAGAAGTTATTCCTAATATCGTCTAAACCACTTTAAAGCATATATGATATTTTAATACGATCGTACACGCTTCAATGATTCTTTTCATGCTAATATTGGTGCATAGCAAAAAAATATTTACCAATGATTTGGTGGGTATCCACTTTGCCTCAGCACACAATATATCTAATTGCGGCATATTGGGAGCTTTTTGAGAAGTTACGCTTAAGATCAACATAGGTGGAGTACGAAGGGATCGACAAAATGCCTCAAGGCATAAATAGCAGTACTGATTAGAATTGTAAATAATCTGAGCTCTACAGAAATTTTATCGCAATTTCACTCATTCCTGCCGAGCAATGGTACTCTCTTGTCGAGTCTTTGAGGTGCAACAGGGAAAATGTATATGGTAGTTTCTTTTCCCTCACTAAGTGTTCATTATTGACTTTTCCCATATAAATTCTCTAGATATATAATAATTAAATATTTGATGTTTTACATAAAGTTTTGCCTTTTGTAGAATTAATAACAATTTTTAGTCCGCTAGGATTTGATATGCCTTTTCGGCGGTTCGATTCGATTGATAAATGGAGATGGCGAATAATTAAGAAAACCATCGGATTTCTTAGTCTGTTTTCTCTGAATGATAAAGAAACCAACCGCTCAGCTAATGAGAGACGCTTACTAAATCATTTTTGCGATAAAATATTCTTTTAATATTATAAAATAAACAATAATAATTAAATATTTGTGAGTTTATTAAAACAATAATTAAATATTATTATGAGACGGATTAAAGATGAAAATATCTCCACGAATTTCAAGAGGTTCCACCCAGAATTTATGGGTGGAACCACCTACTCGAACCAGCTGAGCTAATCACCTCTCATATTGTAACCAACGAGGCATGAAGATTGATTCGTTGATCTCTAAACACATTCCAAATTAGCTGAATAGGAGTGCTATTCGAAATAAACAGGTTTATTCAGTGACTCTTAGATATCGAGGTTACGCGACTTTCCAACGACTAATGGAGCGGTGGGGAAAGAGAGGAAACTCATAGAGTTCTGAGTGAATGGGGATGGAGGGAGTGGGAGAGGTAGTATCAACGTCTCCCTTATTTAAGGTATCTACAATATAAATTTCATGCTCGATTTAACGTCGACTTTTGCATATAGATGAAAATAGTGCAAAAATGGCTCGAATCAAATTGACATACCAAAAAGATATGTCTCTCTTCCTTCTCCTTTGCTTTTTCCTTCAAAATCATCATTTTTTTCTATGCAAACTTACTCGTCATTTTGAAAAGCCTTAAACAATTTTGATAGGTATTGCGAAGTGGAGGTTTTTTTTTCTTACTGATCGCTCATCATCACTAATATTGTCGATTTCAAGGATGAACCCATCAAATGGTTGTTCGAGGGGGTTTTTTTGATTCGATTCAACCATAGTGTCATTACCACTTATTGTTTGTTCGGGTATTTTTTGAGCCGACTCAACCGTCGTCTCATTACCACTCATGGTTATTCAGGTCTTTTTTTGATTCGATTCAACCGCCATGTCATTACCACTTATGGTTGTTCGGGGGGTTTTCTTTCATTCGATTCAGCCATAGTGTCATAACCAATTACGGTTGGTCGGGTCTTTTTTGGTTCGGTTCACCCATGGTGACATTACCATTCATGGTTTCGAGCAAATTCGACGATTCACCATTGAGAAGGAAATATCAACAATAGAGGGGACAAGTGGTATAGTATTTTAAGATTGCTTGACGACTATTGAATATGACCTCGACGCAACAAAGTATTAAGCCGATAATAACATTTGAAAGTTTGTGTTTAATTCTCAGAATAAATCCACATATTACGTTGCGATCCGATGTGTTTATTGGTGAGACAACACCATAGAGGCATTGAGCAATCTCTGCGACATATCATGGCGAGGATTGTATAATTTTCGAGAGATGAAATGGTGAAGGAAAGAGAGGATAGAGGAGGAAATTTTTTATTTAGTCCTATCTATTAGTTATTTATTTTCATTTAACAATTTTTCAATATAGGAGAATATTGGCCACAAATCTATTGACTAAAAATTGAGTTCGCCTTTTTTGAGTTTCTCTAGAAAATATTGTCATTATCTATTCTCAGCAGAAAATTATATAAATCATTGAGAGAATTTTTTGAAGAAGAGGAATGCCCCCGATCGTATCTATAAATCCACAAATGTTTCTCCGAGCGATATTGCTTATTGATAAGAGCGAAATGGATAATCAAAACAAATTCGATTGATGGTCATATCGCCGCATTCATCTCTTCACCCCCTCCCCTCTGCCCTCTCCTTCCCTTATCCCCCTTTATATCGTATTTATTAGCTGAACGATTTTCTCGACACATTTTACAACATCGATTCAGAAAAAAATTCTGATTGCGGGAAAAGATATTGTGCTACAATAATTAAATGTGGTAGAACAAGTTCTTTCATCATTTCAAACTGACACGTCTATTACTAAAATATGTGTCTCGAATAAACGAGATTCTAGTAAGCTTAAATATATTTATTTCTTTATTTATATTTATATTTATATTTATATTTATACTTATATTTATACTTATATATTTACATATTTATATATATACGAATTTTTATTATTGTTTGTTTTACTATATATTTTAGCTTCTCGAATGCACTGCCCAAATTTGGTGATCATCGTTTATAAAACATTTTCATTTAGCTTATCGCAATAGGCTAGAGCTAACGGGAACCTGATGCAGCTTGTAATCGCTAAGCGAAAATGATGCAATAAGCATCGACGAAGGAATCTCTAATCATCATTCCCATCTCAATATATTGCAATATTTTCTCAATGTTTTAGCAAAAATTTACGTTGCGAATCGACGATGAATAAAATAAATTCTTTGAATTGCATTGCAGATTTGTGTTATATTCTCAAAAGCGGTTTTGTTAACGCATTCGTACGATTCAGTGCCCCCTTCAATGATTGATGCATTTCCTGTTTAATGCCAATTCGAGCCCAAAGTCTGTTGGGAGAATTTCGTTTCTCTCATTCTTTTTTTTTTCTCTTTTTCGTTGTTCGAATCGTTTTAGGCCGAAAAAATTTTCCGTTGAGGCAGCACTCTTTTGGTATGTTCGTCGCAACGCCTCTCCTCGAAAAAAAAGCAATAAGAGCTTGCCTCTTAAAAGCGTTTAAATATTAATATAGAATTGACTATTCGAAATTTTATTATCTCGTGGCGCAAATGTCAAGATATTGGCGCAAATGACACTCCACTTTCATGCAAAACAAATATTTCCTTTGCATTATTTTATGCTATCATTATTGAGAATTGTATTCGAACAGCATAATAAAGTGGCCTAAGAATCAGCAGCTATCCAATTTCCACCTGAGCTGTTTCTATAAGCATCTGTTTCCTTTCAATTCATACTATACCTATAATTCCCTTTTTTTCGTTCTATGCACTCCTCAAAAAAAATTGAGCATCGAAGAATTAATGTCTACTTTCAAGCATTACGGAAGTCTCTTATTACCTGCCGTTCGCTTTCAACAAAGACAGTCGGTTAGAATATCGGTTAGTATCGTTCAGTATATCGATTGGTATCAAAGACATAATATCGGTTAGACTGTTGAAGTCGTCGTAAACGTTACTGCTTCAATTCGGTAAATTCCCTCACCGATAACTCTTCGTCCTATTTTCCCATATTCATTCATCATCTATTGATAATATAACGAATTTTATCGAAATTATTGGCGAAACATCGAAAAGAATCTAAGAGTTGAAGCAAAATTATCGATATAATGAAATGATTTACTCAAAGAGAATAGAACGCATATAAATATATAACATATCTCATCGATTATTATTTCACTTTAGTGATATAAGGCAAAGATTTTTTTTAACATCGAAAATTTTTCGCCCATTTTATGACAAATTAGGTGGAACAACTCAATTTGACTCTCTCTGTCTTCCCCTCTTTACTCTCTTTCTATAACTTTTTATTCTCTGTCTCTCTATTTTTTATGCATATAATTGTTCTAATATTCCATAAATAAAACTAAGTGAGAAATTTCATAGCTGTAAGCATTTTGCAAACTCATTAATATATATAGGAGAGGGGGGGATAGAAAGCAAAGAAAAAAAACAAACAGTTGTTGCTGTTGATTTGAACTTTGACTATGCTTTCTTGCACTATCGGACGTTAAACGTTTGTGTTTCACTAAGCTACTCTCAGCAAATTGTTTTCCGTGGGGGGAAAGGGGGGGGGGGGGGGGNGGAGAGATTATTAAGCGCAAAACGATACTGGAAATTTCCACCGATACTTTACTTCTTGGTCATCATTTAATTAGTCTATTTATTCTTATGGGATTATCTCAAGGATTTTATTAGCTATCAGGTTTGCTTAATTTTGCAGCTATCAATATGACCCCATGACCTTTTGACCTTTATCTCCTCCTTCTGTAATTGCATATTCACTTCTGTCGAATTATTTAACTGCAAATATATATCTACATGGTTCTTCTAGCTAATCAAATAAGACGTATTTTAAGTATCTCCATGTATTTTAAGTATTCAAGTATCTCCTCTTCACTCATCAATATCAACAATCAGTGCTCGTTATGTGGATTTATATGATGCGTAGTAAGCACCCTTCTTGTTTGCATTTCCTCCTCTTTTATTCATCGATTTCTTCGACAATCATTACCGAGTGTCTCATCTTTTTTTAATGTGACGATGTTTTGCCAATATTCTGGATAATCTTATTGGGATTTCGGTCTTTTTCTCTTATCACTGATTGGGGAAGAGATAATCTCCTATCAAATTTTATCAGTTATTATGGTCAAGGCGGGGAATATCTCTGAGTTGATATACTCCTATTTAGGCGTATAAAAAATTGAAGTAATCGGAAGTGATCTATCGCATAGAGTTTTTCGAATCAGCTTCTGAATTTCTATAGAAATACTCAGTGTTAAATTTATGCCAGAAACTATCTGAAGAGAGAAAAAGAAAAGGCAATTTATAAATCGATTAGACAAGAATCATATATGAGCCCCTTTCATTTTATCCATTCGTTCGTAATTTTGAAGTGGTGATCCATAAGGAATGTTTTCCGGAAATATTTCTATCTTCCGGAAACGAGTCGAAATTGGGCGACAAGAAAATATTAGAGTTAGCATGCAGAAAAATAAGAAAGAACTATTTCAAATATTTCCGGACCAACGAGCGTTTTCTTTTTTTTTGACCGAAAATACTATCCTTCCAAATTTCTTGGAAAAAATCCGGAAATGATATCCTGCCGAACTTCTTGGAAGAAAATCCGGAAATGATATCCTGCCGAACTTCTTGGAAGAAAATCCGGAAATGATATACTGCCGAATTTCTCGAGAAAAAAAAATTTTAGCGAAATAAAAATTGGAGCGAAAAAAAAAGCGTTGAACCCTCAAAAGTTCAATAGCTAATTCTATCTAAATAAAACAAATCAAATAGGTCTCTAAAAGATTTTTTGAAACTATCCATTAAAGTGAATATATATTGCGTGACAAGAATTTCAATGAATTTTTAAGAAATACGTTGCATCGAATCGAGAGAGGAGTATTGCTTTTTTTGCTGTTGATGGAGGCAATATAGACAGCGAGCTAGCTGTAGCTAATGCTTATATTTGTAGTTGAAATGTGCTTCGTTGGGGTCTTCTTGTCATATTCCTTAGGGAATTCAACGGGAACTTTGGATACGTACGAAGCGCTTTTCTTTTTCTGTTTTTTCTTCTTTTTTTTTCAGCGTAAAAAAAAGTTAACTCTAACGGCTTCAATAAAATTATTTTCCCAATGAAGTATCTCGTCGGATTTAGTCTCAGATGTGGGAATTTATTTTCCTCTATCTTCACATATCCGTTCATTTTTATATTCTCGATGCTAGGGAAATAATGGCTTGTGAAATGTGTCGGAGGGGGCGAAACGACGAAGAAGAACTGAGAAATGTTGAGTGTAATACAATTTTCATTCAAATTAAATCAATCGCTGAATATTTTATATGCTACAAAGGGGAGAAAAAAAGAAGAGACTAAGCCTTCGTCGATACAACAACTGACACATATTGGAACGGATCGTTTTTTTTCACTTAGCCGCAAGACAATCTGCACCACTATAAATGGTCGATAAATCCGAGAATTACATTGCATTCGTTGGATTATTCACTACAGATATCTAGACATACATATTTGTTCAACGATATTTTCATATGCGATTCGCAATTTCATTTATATCAATTAATTATAATTCCTAAAGAATAATAATTGCAGATCTTGCAACAAATCTATACCGGTGAATATTTTCTGGTCGAATCGTTTGAAAATTGCAAAATGCAAGATGTAAAATCGAGCAAATTAGAAACCTTATATATATTTTTATCTATTTATTTATATATTTAAATAAAACCTAGAATAGAGGAAATAGAATGCAGAAATGCAATCGGGAATGCAAGCAAATGAATTTCTAGTAATTAAGATCCTTTTTAAGAGAGAATCTCTATCGGCGATCTCTTTGCAATCGGGTGGAATAAAATGCAACACAAATATTAGATGAACATCTCTGAAATATAAGTAATCATTTCTTTCTTTTTCTTCTGCAAAATTATATAACATCTTCGACTTCGCTTAATTGGTAGAGTGTAGAGTTGGTAATTTATTACCCTCAAGTACGAATACGAATACGAATACTCATATTATTTGAAGATAAATATTTAAATAATTTAATAGAGTAAAAAAAAATGCACTCAGTTATATTTTCGTAATAAATGTAAATATATTCGTGATAAACGTCGAGAAATGACGAATTACCTATGTCAATCTCTTTGATTAGAATTCTCTCTCATTCTGCCTTTTTCTTTTCGTATAATGATTATGTCAAGGTCGAGAGAGAATCTTTTTTTGTTTTCTTTTGTTTCTATAAAAATGCTCAAATTTATTCGACATTCATTTATTATAATCTTTTTTCTTCTTTTTTTTTCAATCTACGCAATTTTTCATTTTTCCTCTTTGGTGAAAGAAAAAAAAAACCTTTTCTGATTTGTCTTTCGTTGTGTACAAATTGTTGAGTGCATTTCGACTCATTTACTGATGTGATTACTAATGAATGCACATTTTGTATCGAACAGTGGAACTGATGAGATTTCAAATTCATCAATCACTGAGAATTAATAAATTTTGGAACGACAAATCTAATAGCTCAATTGGTAGAGTAGAGAGTCGGTAATTTATGACTCTTAAGTACGAATACGAATACTCAGCGAAACTTTTTTTCGCTCTTAATTTTACAAATAATGTTTATATTAAGTTCATTAAGTAGTATGTATTTAATTGTTTGATTCAGCCATTTGCATCAAATGAATTTAAATGTTTCGCTATTTGATGTGAAATAGGACAAAATGACGGAAATAAGCGAAAAAAAAATTAGTAAACGAATAACAAATGTGTTGTTGGACGTTATTGGCGTCACTAAATAGCGAAACGCCCACTGATTGCACTTAGAAGTTTGATGCATAGCTTGGTTAGTGAGCTGTTCTTCAGCAGACAACGGCTATGGCACACCTAATGATATTTCGTTGTGATGCTTATGCACATACTTGTATGCTCTTTGAGAATGATACTATAAAACTGGTCACCAATCATATCTGTCCCTCCCCCCCCCCCCCCTCCCCCCTCCCCCTCCTACTCGTAATCTTTCGATATAATACACCTAATCTCTAGTTGCTGTCCCATATCATTTTTACTCAGCTTATCTCTCATGAATGATGAGACGAATATTCTCATTATTAGCACTATGCCCATAAATTAATTTTTTTTTAGTAGACGAGCAAAAATTAGCTTAGAGGCTTCACCTAGAGCACACTATTCAAAGCATTGAAATTTGCTAATTGAAATCAATGTTTTAGCATTCGTCCTAATCGCCGATTAGCTCGTTTCATATATTCAATGTGTTATATGTAAAGAATTAAAAGAGATATAAGGAAAAGTTTTCGAGTTTTCGAGTTTTCGAGTTATCAATAATATTATTAGTTTAATTCAGATATAAACTGTCAAGCATATAAGTGATATTCCCTTTTTTTCATCTTTTATCAAGCAGTATTATATTGGCTTTAGGCATTTCTTCCGGAGAAGTTAAAGAATGGGGAGTGGAAAACTACAAAGAAATTAATGATTGGATAATTATGCAATCCAAAGAAATGCTATTATTTCAAGTCGTCATTTCTAGAATTTACACCTATAAATTAATGAGTGGTCACTCACAAAAAAACGTCGATTAATTTATTGCTGTTCGCCTCAGAAAATGATAAAAATTTCATATAAAGAAATTCAGATTGTTTTATAAAAAAATTTCTATATTAAAGAAAATTTCTCCTCTCTTTTGAAGACTTTCAAAAAGCTCGAAGGAGTCGTAAAGATCTTCAAAAAACTCCAAAGAGTTTTATGGAGTCAAACCTTGAAATGCTTCAATGATAAATATAAGAAATATATTTGAAGAAAAAAAGTTCATCACTTTTTCCTCAGATTTCTCCGTTTGCTAATTGCTCCAGGTGGAGTTGCTTTTGAGTCGATAACCAATAAAATTTTCAGCGATGTAAGTCCCTTTTTATAATTGAATACTCACCTAGTCAATTCAAAGAAACGACAAATTCGAACTTATGAATAATTGGCGCTTGACAATTTCCCGAACCGAACTTAGTTTTCAAACAACTTTCAGAGAAAAAGAAATAAAATCATTTCAGAAGATTTAAATATTTACATATTTGCTTAGAAATATTCTATTTATATTTATAAAAACTAATATATATATATATATATATATAAAGGAGAAATATATCTGAGAAAAATATTTATTGCTTCAGAATAATGATTCCCTTCTTTCCAACATCCTTCTACTCATCCATAAGGAGACTATCTATTGCTAAGTGATTTTTAGCGATCTTTTTTTTTTTTACATCGGCGCTGCAATAAAATTTCCCTACTCATTTCTCTTCCACATCTCTTTCACTCACTCATTCATTGACGAATTTCCATTGAAAATCCTTAATGAAAAAAGAGCTGAAGAGTTCCATGCCGACGATCGATCGCTCTTTCAACCGCCTCATATCCGACTCGAATCGTCGATAATCCCATTCAACGTATCAATCAACTCACACATCAATGCAGCTAACAGAGTATTAGCTAGCATATTAGTTGTGAATAAGCCTCTTTTTTGGATATTTTATCTCTATTCACTCGCTTGTTAAGCGAAGAGACCCGGATTCGATTCCCGGCTGATCTCCCAACGGATCGCCAGAAGATTGACCACCAGGTGTTCCAAAAATCCGGTCGAGAATGAGGAACAAAAAAATAGGGTCATCACAATCTCCACGGAATTTTTAGCAATATTTCTTCATAAATTTATTCTCAATGCCAAAAAATATGGCGATCATTAGCTCAACGGTAGAGTTTTCGCATGTTAAGCGAAAAGATCCAGGTTCGAGTCTCGGCTGATTTCCCAATAGCTGGGTCGCTACTATGCGTTCCAAAGGTTTGCTCACAAAAGTTGGCGTGTTCAATTAGAAAGTTTAGATTCTCTACGTTATCGTTAGCAATTATTTCCTCAAAAATAAAAACCTTCAAAGGAATTGATCGAATAATATGGCTGACTGTTTCGTATATACTAAATAATCAAATTGAAACACCTCAGTTTTTGCACCTTGTTTAAACCCCATTACTTCTACATTATTTCTATCTTGTAATTACAGAATCTGAAAAATGGTCATAAGACGATTGCATCTGGAAAGATAGCGGGTCTTAAGGAGATTGGACCCGGAAATCCAAGGGGCCGTAAGAGGATTGCATCCGGAAAGGTAACAGGTCATAAGACGATTGCAACTGAAAGGGCAAAGGATGATGGGGAAATCGCATCCAGAAAGATAAGAGTTCTTGAGACGATTGCATCCGAAATGGCTAATGAGATCAGAAAAGGAATCATTAAATGATTGCATCCTCAAATTCAACTTGTGTGGCGTTTATTTTTTATTTTTTCTTCTGATGATGATGGGTGTTTGCGTTTGTACAATTTACTTGTCTGGTTCATTGCACGGCGCAAGGCCATCCACAAACAGAAAAGCAAAAAAAAAATGCGTTGCGACTCGGCGATGACAATTTTTTTCCCATTCCTCACACAGTGCATCGTCGTTTCTCGAATGTCACTGCTGCGTAATGCTGTGTGTCGTCACATCGTTGCCGATATGTGAATCTCGTTACGCCTCTCTCTACGATCCATCGAGACAGTACTAACGAATTTTTCCACATTCCAACCTCTTACCCACCTTCCTCTCTACCACATCTAGTAGTTACTAATGTGACTTATAGCAGTAGGAGTTTCTCCTCTCAGTCCACACTCGCCCCCCCCCCCCCCTCTCCCCCCCCCCCCCCATCCCCCATCCGCCGCTAAACCTTTATGCACATTGTCGTACGAAAGATGGAATTCAGTCTATGAGTGCAAAAGGAAAAACGATAAGCCAAATAGCAAATGAGCAGCATTTTTTTGATTGTCATCAATGCTACTACTGCTGTCAGTGGTACTAGCAAGCTAACACACTACAGCCTATCTAGTACAAATCGTTGCTCACCTATCATCAATCGTCCTATGCTTACGTCAGCTAATCGATCTTCCTCCATTACATAGAATTTCTCTAACTTCCTCCATCTATAGCTCTCATAAATTTTCTATCAATCGGCAACAAAGCATTCATCATCAACCCCACATATATTATTTCACTTGATGTAATACCGTTCAAATTATTGATTTTTTTTTCAATCGATATTTTTTGCGCATATTTCTAGCATATGCAATTATCATCGCCAAAAAAGAGTCAACTCCAATTTCGCTATGCACATATCTTTCACCTTTTCAAGTGTTATATACTAAAAACGTTTCCTTCTTTTTCTGCCCAATATTTGCAAAACAAAATTAACAAAAAAAAACATGCAATTTCTGTATGCGTATAAGGAACGGGCTCAATAGGCCGAAAAGAGAATTTAGCGCATCGGCCAGATAGGAACCGGCTTTGAGAGCGTTTCTCTGAGTGTATTCGTTGGTTGGTTGCATCGTTGTGTTGAGGTGTTGTTGGTTACCTGGTATAGATTGAATGTGCCATCAATCGCACACCCACTGTGTGTCGTTATCGTAATGTGTATAGGAGACACACGAATGTCAGCAGCAGCAGCAGCAACAGCATTTTAGGCATTGTACCACTTGCATGCATGCATTTATTTTATCGGCTTTTCTATGTGACATATTATGATGTATATATGTGTACGTGTATAGTTTTACGTATATTTTTTTTCATCTTCATAAATTTTTACGCCTTTTAATTTTTTTTTTGCAGCATTCTTTTCATCTTCATTCATATTTATTCTTTATTTCTTTAGCGAGTACATATCATTAACTATCACATTTCTAAATATTTCCCAACTTTTTTATAATTCATAAAATATTTCAATAAATTTTCTATCCTTCAATATAATTTTGAAAAAAAAAAACTCAATCGGAAATTTTTTCCAAACTTAGAACGAACGATCCCATTCAATAAGAATCTAACTAGCAAAAAGATGATATTTTCATCAATCCATATTTCACACATTATGCGTTTCTACGCGTTTCTTTTGTGAAGCCGACGAAAAAAAATTTTCTTTGCACTAATCTATTTCGTTTCTAACATCAAAAACACTAACAACTAAATAAATTCAAACTGCAATACTACTAAATTAAGTGGGAAAAATTCGCTTAAATATTATTAAATTTAACAGAATTAAATCAATTTTAATTAATTTCCACCAGAAAGATTTATGCTAAATTTTGAATTTTTTTTTTTTGGAAAAAGAAAATGCTTATATCGAGCAATTTTTTTAGACCTTTGCCTTCTTCAAATAATCATCCAACACAGATGTTTATTCATTCTAGGAGATTGTTGCCTTATCTCCAATATATAATGCTATTTGGTTTGTGATAAGAAATAAGGTATGATTGTGAGTTATCTCGATGAGTTATTCAATAATTATTTAGATTTATTATTTTATAATATTATGATCTTCATCTATGATGCATCACCTGCTTCTCTAGCTCACCTGTAGTTCCAGCTCATCTATACCTCCACCTCATCTGCATCTCCAACTAGCTCACCTGTACTTCTAACTTAAGTTCCATTAATTTGCACAAAGTTCAAGAAATTACTGAAATTCAGCAATGAGGAGATTCTCTAGATTTGTGTTGTTCTATTTGTCTTTCACAATGTATATATCATTTTCGTTATTTGCTTTCGCGTTTGCTCATAATTCACTAGTGAAAGCAACAAATCTTTTCGATGATCATTTAGGCAAACGGAGATGATGAGACGATGGGCGATTGACGACTGACGAATGAGTTCAATGGAGGTCTTCAGTTCATCGTATTGGCTAGCCTTCAAACAATTCGTTATGCGTCCATAAGTGATGAATTTTTCAATTTTAAGCAAATAATTTTATAATTTTAGTAAATATTTAAGTAATTTAAGTAAATAATTTTAAGTAATCGCATATTTTAAGTAATTAATAGTAAACCTTTCGAAACTTACTAATTCGTTAATTAAATTTTCAACGGCAAAAATTCAACCGATGTCAACTTTCCAAATTTCGATCGAAATTTTAGAGTCGATTTTTAAAATTTTTCTCCTCAAATTAATATCCCTTAATAAAAGCATAAAGAATTTCATCTTATCACATATTTGAATATAACGCATCCAAAGCGTTAAATATTTCACATCATTTTCAACGGTTTCATTTCTTTTATTTCTTTCTTTTTTTACATCATATTTCCATCAGGTTTATTTTTATGAGACATTCGCGAGTGCAATAAACTCATTAAAACTCAACGCAATCGTAATTTTCCCCAACCATTTCATAGTTCTTATAGATATATTTACAGCCTAAATAAGTCCGACTTCGACGAAGATCATTTATATATTTTGGGTTCCGATGAGTAATAAAAACTTTTATTCGTATATAGGGAATGAACTTGTGACCTTTCGATTGCCTCATATAGTGTATGCTACTTGTGTATGGTATTTTTGCCATTACAATAGTATAGTCTCCTTATGTCATTAAGAAATGTGAATTAAATTCTCAACCTTTAGCAAATTATTAATTGATATGTTTTCGATTGAAAATATTGAGGAAATTTAAAAATAAAAGCTAAAATATCGCTTAACTATGATCGAATTTTTTTGAGAAGGGGTCGCTGCAAAAAATATTGCGATTATTTTCTCGAAGAAATTCACTCAACAAAATTTTATTTATTCCTAAAATTTCTATCCTTTCCCATTAAATCATACAATTGCACAATATTTCTTTCGTTGTTGCTATCCAAAGATTGTTGTTTATAATAAAGAAAATCCGTCGACGAATTTCTATTTCAGTTATATTTCAATGATTAGACCGATCATCCCCCCTCCCCCCACCCCCCCTACCTTCTACCCCCCCCCCTCCCTCCTATCTTTTCAGTTCTTTTTGAATTTTCACTCAATTTTGAATTCGCTGAGAAAATTTGCGATACGATTAGTGGTTGATGGCGAATGTGTCAACAACATTACAAGTTAAGCTAACCAGTTTCTTAATCCCTTTGCTAGATAGGCATTCGAATTGTTACACGATGTTTTGCAAGTGAATAGTTGACAGAGGCACATCATAAGATTTATTTACTCTCAATCGTCTATCTATTGAGAGGAGAGAAGGGGGTGGAGGGAGTGGGTGGAGGGGGAGAGGGAGGGGGAGGGGGCGAAGAAGTTTTCTGCGTTTTCATTCGAAAAATATACCACTCATTAATAAAATGAGCGAATTTTTATTCTCAGATTATAAAAAACAAATACTGCAATAAATCTATTGAATTCCTAAATTTGCATATTCCAGCTTATGCAATAAACATTGATTGCGATGAGTGTCTGAGACTGTCTGAAATTTAAGGCTTCTTCTCCTTCGTATGTTGTCGACTAGTCAGCTAATTTCTAGAAATCAATCTGCGGATTTTCTTCTTTCCCTTTTTATGGGAAATTCTTTCCACTCCAAAGAGAGCATATTTCAGCGTTATATATATATATATATATATATATATATATATATATATATATATAATTGGATATATAGAAAGTGATGAATTATTGCTCGAAAACTTGANTGAGGGAAACACTCACGATCAAGCTACGAGAATCAGCAGTAAACTCACATACTATTACTTAGCGAATTCTATCATCTTTCGTGGTCGATCCATCAAGTTCACAAAGAGAGGTTTTGGCATTAAACTGTGTGAAAAAATTTGCGTGCACTTTACGATAGCCGGTTTTCTATTTCACAGCAATGAAATAGGAAAAGTTGAATCTTTCATAAATTTTTGTGAGCGGTCGGTCTCATTAAACCTTCACATATTTCTTTTAAATGTTTGCTAAGTAGCTTATAGAAGTTGACAAAAGAGAACGTCTAGAGACTATTTTGCTGTTCGGCTATTTTCAGCTCTAGCCGAATCTATGAAGTGCAAATGATTATGCAAGAAGCCAAATGGTCATATATCGTACCGTATATAATATATTGATTTTTAATTGAAATAATAAATATTACAATAAATGTTTTTATATTGAATCGAAATAATAATTATATAAATATTTCAATTCTCCAATATTCTTCGCTATAAATAATGACTACGTCGACGATTTATTGATATTATTTATACATTAAATATTATTTTAGTATTTAATAATAATTTATTGCAATAATAATTTTTACAATATTAAATATATATTTATATTCACAAATATTCTAAATCGACTTTTTCTTCTTAGTTTTTCTTTTTCAATAGCATTACATCTTAAGCAGTGATAGACGAATAGAGAGGGAGAGGGAGGGACAAAGACAGAGACAAAGAAAGAATAGCAGCGATAAGATTTCAATAATTGCACCACTAGTGAGAGCACTTGAGAGAAGACATTTGCTGTAAAGCATTCATAGAAAAATGTACCGAAAAAAAAATTGCCGATTTTGCTTTATTCCACTTCCCCATCAATGAAGTATCTCCACAAAATCATTGCAAAATTTTCCACTTGCTCAATATTGAGCGTCGAAATGAAATTTTTTTTTCTTTTTGAAAGCCTTAACAATTATTTTAAGTAGTAATATATTGTATTTTGCTCCGCCGCCCTCCTCCGGAGTCGAAAAGAAAATTGTCCCCTCTCCTACCGGAGTCGACTCCATTAAAATCGAACAATGAAAAGTGTAGCAAAGCGATGTCCCTTAGTATGCTCTTCATCTTCATTTATTCTTTTCTTTTAGACTTCATCAAAAGAATATGCATTAAAAAAGTTGCTCATTCGAAAAGAAAAAAGACTGCACAACTTTGCCACAATTCTAAATTGATTGGAAAGAGCATTGAAGTTTGTCGATTTTCGAGACTTATTTCCTTTCGCTCTCGAAGGCTTCATATAAGAAAAAAAACTGAATTCAATAAGCTGATAGCATCGAATCGAATCCAACGAATAACTTTCTTTTCTTTTCTATCAGTCATTGATGTTGCATCAGCGATACGATTCTACTCTTCATTTGACCAGGAATTTGATCGAATCGAACTTAAATTGAATCGAATCGAAATTGAAATCAAAGCAAGTTGTTTTCTTTATGTCATCACTAGGTGTATCTATATACTTCATTCGCTTCATATAAGTCACAAAGTGGGCTATAGAGTAAATGGTTTCGCATATTCTGAAGAGCAACGTTATGCTGGCCATTCATCCTCGCCGACAAAAATAACGCATTTATTTCACATCGATGAGTACGACCCCCATTATTTGAATGATAGTCGCCTTTTATACACAAGCCGACAAGCCGATCGACTGCTCAAATATTCAAAAACAATGCGAGAGGGCTCAATAATGTTGTCCTTTATAAAACTCGACACCTATACGAAGTTTCATCCGAAAGAACCTCTCTCCTTTTTTTCGGCTAGATTTGGCTAATTATTCGGCCGAATTCGAGTCTTAAAATTGGCTGCTCTATCTTATTCTAGCAACTCATCGAAGAGATTTTTTGCGAAACGAAGCTTCTCGTTTGGATTTGAATATTTTGGAAATTCAAGCCACATAACCACTAAAACTACTAAACTATGGTGTAAACCACAAAAGTATGGTGTAAACCACTAAAATGTGGTGCAAACTTGTCGATCTCATTACCACATATCGATACATGCACACACTAATAAAGCACATACGTAGAGATGCACATTTATTGCAATGCATTTTTGCAAGCATTTGTAAAAAGAGGTGAAAAGTGGAATCGAGCAAATGCGATTTTATGGATCTTTGATGGCTAAGTGGAATATTTTAGTCGCAAGTGACGCAAATAGGTTAGTTACTTCAGGATTTCTTTTTTTTTTCTCATTTTTCGCCTCACCGTTCCTATCTGATATCGCACAATTTTTAGTAATCTATTTTTGATTCTGAGCAGAATATTTTGTGTACGTGTGCAAACTCTAATATCGGTATCTATAGAGCACTTAAGTTTCGAGTTTCTTGAATGGTTTCGTTGATGATACGATACGAGACGATCGTGATCGGCAATAATCCCCTTATACCATTTACCAAAATCATCTCTATAATAAACGTTGTTTTCTTGATTATACATTCTGAATTTGCTTTCACAACATACATTATGGCATAGACATATCTTATAAACATTCATGTATATCGCAGTCTGTCTGTTGGGATGAATTTAACTCGACAACTCATTGTTGCTAGAGCGATGAAATATTGTATTATTTCCTATCCATCTACGCAATGAGTTATAGGAAGTGATCGGATCGTTATCCTATACCAACCGGGTCGGAAAAAAATGAATCTTTTGCAAATTTATTTGAGCGGTCGGTCACTTTAAATATGCTAATATTATTTCTTATGGTTTATTATATGCTAGCGAGCGATGAAGTTAATTTTGCTCGATTAAATGAAGCGCAAAAAACGTGAATTTGCTTGGAAAAAATGATCATTGAATAAGCGCTTTATTCACTCTACCGTACACGCTACGCATTACGACAGGGGGTAATGCAACTAACAAAATTAAATGACGGAAATTTTCATATTCGATTTCGATTCTAAGTGGTTCGTTTATTGTCGAGCAGTATTACTTATCGTTCTAGTCCTCAACCCCTCCCCCATCCCCCCCTCCACCCTCCACTCGCCCTCTTCTCACCTTCTTCTTCTATTCGTACCTTTCGCCTTCTCTTTCTTTTTTTTTGCTCTTTCTCCTTTCTACACATTTATTGTAGAATGCATGAATGCATCATTGCAATCAATATCGATGCATCAATTGTTGATTTGTTTGTAATGCTCAACTAAATGAAAAGCATCAAAAACGATTGTTTAGTATTGAATATGCAGATTAAAGCGAATGACTCTCCTACACTATACATTCTTGAAAGCCAGTCAAAAAAAAAAAAAACTAGCACATTCCTTTCTTCATATGTCAGAAAAAAAGGATTTTTTTTTCTTGCCAACTTCTTACGTTTTACCTCGTCGAATCTTTTACAGTCTCATATATTTTTTTTTACATCAAAAAAGAAAAAAAACTTTCCATTCTCTTAGAAACCGACCGAGTCGAAAAAAAATGAATTTTTGCATATTTATTTCAGCGGTCGGTCACTTTATATATGCTGATATTATTTCATATGCTTTATTTTTTGCTAGCGATCGATGAAGATAATTTTGAGATTTGAGATTGGAAAAAAATTAAAAATATAATAAAATAATAAGATATATCTTGGCAACTTCTTCTACTATCTATAAGAGTTGATTATCTTCGATATTTTAGCCTCAGCGAGATAGAAAGATATTATTGCTGAAAGCATTTGTCTAGATAGCTTTAATCTTGTCAATTACTTCAGAAATATGCGGTAAAATTCGCAATTCAATGGATCGCAGACGAAAGTTTTCTTCACTTTTTCTCAAATTGTCGAATTAATATAATAATAACTTCGATGATTTTTTGGGATTTCTAGTCGGAGGGCAAATTTTTCAAGAAAATTAAAATGGCCTATTGTTTCGAATTCTGTCACGTCCATGAAGGGTTATTTTTGACGAAATATTTGTCTTAAAGCATACCTTCAATAATAATGATAATAATAGTAACAATAATGATAATAATAGTAATAATAATAATGATAATAATAATAATAATAATAATAATAATATAAATAATAATAAATGCCGTTGTTGTGACAGTAGTATAAACATCCATTTACACGTATTACATCGACACATGAATTACGATATATATTTGTCTATCATAAATTCATTTCATTTCAATAATTCTTTCCCTCGAAATTTAAATTTTTCACTTCCGAGCGCTTTTCGTTCCCTTTCTATGCATCATTGCTAATACGATGAAATTCCATACTTTTTTGTGGAGAAAAAAATTCAATGCGATTTTATGCGAATTCATCGAGAAATTTCATAGAAAATTATGCTGAATATTGTTTGAATAAAAAAAAAATGATTCGAAATATTCCATTGAGATTTTCACATCACCACGCATAAATCCTCTTATTTTTTAGCTAGTCGTTATTTAGCTCAGAGTGGATCGGCTCAAAACTTCAATAAATGCGCTTATTCATTGCTCGAGCTTATCACAGGATCGAATCGGCTCAAAACTGTATAACCAATCGTTTTGAATCATATTCATTCGTCGAGACACATTGCTTACGAACAGCAGCAAAAATTTCTCTCTTCTCTTTTTTTTTTTTCTACATATGACGCCCCCAATTCGTTGCGCATAGTGCAAACTCACACCGCCCCTTCTTTCACTTAAATGTGTGCAACGCCACAACGTTACAATCATTCAACGATTGTGGCGTCGTTGTGAATTGTGTGTGCATTTGTTAGGTGTAATTTCTATCGATGTAATATTTATTATTACTTTTAAATTTTTTAAATTTTTATTTTTTTTCTTCCTTCTACATCAATTTTCAATTAATATACTCTTTCAGTGTATAGTATATATTCAATGCAATTGTATTGTAGTTTCCGCAATAAATTTGACAAATTCGTTGAACTTATTCATAGATATCGTTCGAGGACTCTTACTCATTACACGCGATTGAATTATCTCAATGGCTTGTCTATCGCCTAAGAAGACTTTATAAGGAGGAGAGTAGCATTCATTCACTCAATTTCGAAGTTCTAATTTTCTCAAAGTTGCTCGTAGATGTGAAAGTTGTCTTTCTTTTTCCTTTTTTTTTTTTGCAGATTTCTTTTCCAATCTTTCAATGCGTATCTCCTCATTTGATGTTATTTAGTGAGAGAGACAATATTGAGAAGAGAATCACATGCAGTAAGCTAACGTTTATAAGCTTTTTTCAAGCTCTTCGTCTTTCAATAACCTCTTCTCTTTCATTGTTTTCTCTCTTCAAATATTCCTATTGATCTTCTTAAAGAGTCTCCAATAGTTGAAAGATTTGAGAGTCGCATTTTGAGCATATAATGAAATGACTATAGAACACGGTTTCCGGTTACTTTTGTTGAAAATTTTAATTATTTTTGTC
>JAARMF010002095.1:0-16406 GCA_022844705.1 Toxascaris leonina
AAAGAGGATGCAAACGCATTTTACGATATGCGAATATAGAATAGGAAAGGTGAACGATTCAATTTGGGCTGAAATTAAATTGAACTTGATGAGAGCAAATTTGATCATAGCTGCATTCAACAAAATGGGTCAGCATATAAGCCAACACCAATAAAACATTCAATAGCGAGTAATTCGGAAGAAGAAAGAAAATTTTTGTGGGAGTCAATTGTCTTTTACTAGTTCCTAGAACTGGAGATTTGCGATTAGCCTTCAGCTCGATAGTGCGCACAATACTGATGAAATTTGGCAGCGCTTTTTTATGATCAGAAAATTGTTCACTATTAGGTCATGTGAAATCCGTCGAGCTTTCAACGAGGATTACACACATGGAGACTGTTGCTTAGGCAAAATTCTCAGCTACATTTTGAGAGCGCATAAAATTTTCACTAAGGATAGTTGAATTNNNTCAAGGTTGAGTGTGGTATAGATTATAGCTGAGCTATATATCTCACATATATTTTAAATAGACATATAAAAACTTTGCATCTTTCACTTATGGATTGCAAGCTCAGTTTTTTGCATTAAAGGAACGTGTGTTTGTGGAAAGAAAAGTGTAAAGATGGAATGCATTCTTGTGGCTATCCGCATATTTCTCGAAATTGAAAGCATAAAGAAATGCAAGAATGAACTTTGCATAGGATAATATTGGATATAGTTGGCTCCGAAAATTACATTTGAGTGGATGAGTGACTTTTGCACATAAATTTCCTTGCAATTGAAGCCAGTCTCTTATTTTCTACGGCATATTTCTATGGAAAGTTGAACATTAATTTGAACGATTCCGCAAAAGTCTAAATAAATTCAACAGGTTCAAAAAATATTTCAGCATGGACGAAGAAATTAAAAAAAAAGCTGTCCCGGGATATGTGTAAAATATTGATATAATTTGTGGGAAAAGACAAATATGACACAAATGCAAGCACAGAGAAATCTTCGACGATGAATAATATGCAGCTGTAAGGGAGGGCTTAAAGATGGCCGAAACATTGATAATCGGTTCGTTGAGGATAAATGACACTCTCGACGCTGCTAAAATGTTTTCTTTCGTAGGCAAGTGACGCAATTCGGATTTGAGGAATGCTGTAAAGCAACCAGGATCTTGTACCACAAGCACCAGGAGAAAGTGACGAGCACTTTAGAATGTTCTAGCTCCATGGCTTTTTCCTGGATGAAGTTAAGAGCTGTAAGAGGAGGGTGCCAATAACTCTAAGAGTTCTACAGAGCAAAACCTGATAGACCATGCATGATCGTAATGCATACAGATGACCCCTTTAATTTTGTTCCTATGCTCTTCTCTCTTCTCATCTCTTTATATGCGTCTGATAAGATGTGCTTGTCTATATATTTCTATTTCAGAAATTACTCATATTCAACCTCTCTGTGCATTCAAAGAAGACCCAAAATTTCCGCTCCTTTTTGTGAACGCCATTATTTCACTTTCCGTTAGGAAGAGGCAAAATCTTATCGACCATTACTGTTTAAGAGTTGATACGCGAAGACTAATTTTTTGCTATATAATGGAGAATGTGTGGCTATACTTATCAAGTATTTCGTTGTCTGTTAATTGCGTCTGAGGGAGCCGTCTCAAGTCTGATAGCTCGACCCTTCCATATCTATTCAAACAGTTGCCTTCCTTGGTCACTTACTGGTCTCTCTGTGTGTTCGACGATGAATTTAATGCACGATAAGAACTATGAACATGAAAAAAAAAGAATTAAAAAAAAACCATCGACGGGGAAATTTTTTCAGCAAATTTTTGCCTTCTTCTAGAGAATGAAAGATATTCTCTGTAAGAAAATTATTTTGGAAATGTTTTCGGAATCACTACAAATGAACGACGAGAATTCTTAAATGAATGGGCAAATAAAAAGATCAGTATTGCAAGGCATGGCAATAAGATAATGAGACGAATAAACGTAATTAATGCTTGGCCAGCATTTATATAGGCGTAACAAATATATTTAGAAAACAATAGAGAAAATTCACTGACAAAAGAAAGAAATTGCATATTTATATGATATACTTTGTAGTAGCGAGAGTCGACTTTCTATACGAACGAATGCGGTTGAAGAAAGGCTCACTTGCAGTTTTTATTTGGCGATTACCACTGGACCATTGCAAAGCTGCCATCGCTACATCTCAGGCATATATCATTGAACCTGCTACTATGCAATGTTTTAATTCACCTCTTTCTCCTGGATCGGAAGTTGTTCCGTGCCGCCAGCATATCAAAAGATCTTCCACCAGTGTATTTGAAGTGACCTAGTGCGTGGCGTTGCTTGAGGCATCTAAAGTAGTGATTGCTGACGTAAGCATATTGCTGAAATCTCGCCGAGGGCTGTTTAAGTGCACATGCTGGTGAGATACCTGGTTTATGTAAACTGCCGAATTTGTTGAATCAACATGACACTCTCTGCATCAAAACTGCTAATGTAGCGATTTTCACTGAAGTACTGCATACGTCGCAGAGATGTCCTGCGAGGACAACATCTTGAGCGGTATGAACAAGTTTGTGAAAAATAGCTTTCCTCCGGTATCGTGGATGCTGTTGGAGTAGAAACACTACGACCATGCATGTGGCAGTATAGGTTTAAAGCAAAAAAGAATTCATTCATTTGACCGCAGGGAGCATATCCTGGATTCGTTATTTTCCTGCGTGCATACGCAATGGCCGATTCAAATTTATTTCTCTGCCCATCGTAACAATTGAGACGCATCGGCTTTTTCTCTATAGAAATAGCTCTAATTGTGATGCCATATTCTTTTTTTTGGCTCAGCCGGAAGCTGCCAAGAGTTTAAATACACTCATTATGAGCACAAAATCTGTTGGGTTTGTGGTTCTTCATGAAAAATTACCTGTTGAGAGAAATCGAATATAGAAACATGACGAAGTCAGATGGTTTTAAAGATTATTGCTCATCTATTCCTCACATGAACTTATATATTGCTTACGACCCTTTCTTTTAGCTTATTTCTCAGCTAAAAAAGCAAACACCAACACTTCACAATTTCATGCTCCGTTGGTATAAATGCTTTAGAAGAATGTGTGCGACCAGAGAAGAGCTCTATTGCAACTCGACAGAATGTTTCCAAGAAGCACTGACTGCTAAAGTTGCGACAAATAGTTTCAACTTTGAGCTTCTGGTTACCCTTTTAGAACTCACCAACATTTTGATTTGCAAAGCACAGGCATAAAAGCCGTGCATATCAATTGTGAGATGGTATTACAAGTATGGTATATTTTGATCCTCAAATACCGTACAGAGGCATGGGACACGACTCAAATTCGCCCCCTTCTAGGCAGCGAACTGCAATCAATTTGCAAGGAAACTGGATTTCAATTTCTTCGATTCATCAAATAAGGAATTTTGGTACCGAACTGTGTGTAAACAGGATGCTGCAATTCTCACTCCATTGTTCACTCCGCTAGATCTATGATTAGGCAATTGCTTCAGTATCCACACGCAGAGTGAATAAGTTTGAATAGTGCACGATGAACTTGGTGAGCATTTTACGTATGTGTTTTGTCACAACCCTCTAAAGCAGAAGTAGAGTGTTCATACAGTCTCGTGGATGCTGTATAGCGCTTTCTAATACTCTTTTTTTGGTTTTCGAGTTTTTGATTCTTCTCAATGTCCCTCAATTTCATTTATTCCCATAGCTTGTGTATTTTAGATCGATCTCAAATCAAATAGCCTAGTGGCAGTGGTATCAAGTATACGCTTCAATTGGTATCAAGTACATCTCGTGTCCAGTTGGATTGCTTCAACGCTTCAATCGAAGTACAATTTTTTTTTTCAGATGAATTCGACTGTGACAATTCCTTGCTCTGAATATATATAGAAAGAAATGTGCCTAGTCTATACTCGTTTACTAATGCTCAATACAGCTTTCCATTTGCTTATGCGTCAGTGTAGAACATATAACAACATACTGCGATCAAGGAGAATTCGGGAAAGCTTCTAGTTCTAACCTCGACTAATTAATTTGAATTAGGAAATTGCAAATTAATATTGCGCTGCAAAGTTTCGTTTTGCTTTGCCCATAGTCGGATATCCATACATGCGCCATCTTTTTCGCTATAGCTAATATTTTCACTTCTAGTTTATCNCATCTTTTTCGCTGTAGCTAATATTTTCACTTCTAGTTTATCGACGTTCTCCAGCTCGGCAAATGTTTTTTTTTTGAGGAATTTAATTCTCAACATTGCGGAACATTTCCAATGGTTAATTTCCTATTTATTTCATGGTTGATTGCAAAGCTCATTTATAGGCTCGATTTGTCTTGAATTTTTTCATATTCCTTCTGTTATTCTGAATCTTAAATCTCTCTTAAATATTTGAATGCAATCTAAATTTTAGAGGTGACTGAATTATAATACTTTGCAACAAATGGAGCAGCTGAAGAGATATTTTGTTATGGCATATATTTCATCAAATTTCTTCCGCAAATATCGATTGATGCATCTGTAATATTTGTTGGGATTTTACTTCTTTTAGAATTCATTTATGCATTATCACCATCATCTATAATAGTCTCCACTTCATAGTGATAAGCAATTGCGAATGAACGATAGCAAACTGAGAGAAAAGAACAAAGCACATAGATACCTCTACCCCTCCTCCTTCGTGCAAACCTTGCATCAGATAATCGTATGTTCATCGTGTACCAAGGTTTTCAGCTTTAAGTCGTATTTCGAGCCTAGTCGATGATTATATTCATTGCACCATTTCTTTCACTTCAGCAATCATTTGCACTTAACAAATGTTGAAAAGAAGTCAAATTGAAGAGGAGTACAAGTTATTCGTTTGCATTTTTCCTCATCGATGCTTTCTTTGTTACAATTCTGCATAATGGCAATCCGTTATACAAATTTTTTAAAACAATGAAAATATTAACTGAAAATATTTATCACTAAAAATGTTTTGTCGCTTATAAATTCGTCGTAAACCTATCACAATAAGAAAAATGTGCATGTATTTGTGACCCATCTGGGTGTTGATGTTAATTAGCGTTGGTGGTAAGTTGATTAACAATCTAGTAAGCGAACCGTGAAAGCTGCGTGGAACAAAGTGATGCCAATTGTGTAGATAACACTCACAAATGTACATGTTTATTTACATATGAACTCTGAAGCAAGCTTCAACATGCTCATCAACAGCCATTTGATTGAGAATGACAAATTTTAAGACCGCCTTGAATTATTCCGCTGAAAGGATAAACACAACAAATTAGCGGTCATTACTTGCTTGTGGAATGTCATGAGGTATATTCCACAAACTTCAATTTTTCAGTGTCATAAATTTAACCATCTGACATCCCACTGAAACTTCAAATCTTCAGAGTTTGGGATGCTATGGTCAAATAGGTCAGGACGCTTCATAGGCGTATCTGTCCTCATCGTAAGAGCTTTCAACTTCCTTCAACTCAGCAAACACATAATTTGAAGTAAGTATCGCTTCTACTCTTGGCATTAACGATCTGTTCAGAGGCCACTCCTTGGATGATCGCCAACTAGTATTTCGTACGGCATGAAGAGTACTTTGCCAGAGAGTGAAGAAAACAGCCTGACATGTAAACTGAAGATAACAGTCTAAGATAGCTGAGGTACAAGCTTGCATCTATGAGCTCAGAATGTCTAATGCGGCATCTATCCGATTTGTTACATCGCACACAAAAACGCTACCAGACAAATATTTCTTTGTTGATACTTATAGGGACATCTTCCTGTTTGGAAGCAAACGAGCATATTCCCATCACTTCCGATCATCTAAACTTTGAAGAAGTTTGATCGAGGAAACGGAGTCAATTCTATTTTTGAAACTGTAAGAAGTCGACATTCACGAAGCGTTCTACTATAGAATAAGAGTGCTAAAATAGGGTATCGTCAATCAGTTCTATGATAATGATGTTGAATAACATAACATCCAGCCGATTCCATCATTTCAAACTTTTTCCGGTAGCTCAAATCAACTGTGCTTATTTAGCGCTGTATGCTTGTGTCGTCGATCAAAATTGAAGCCCATTGATTTTTGTTTTTCGGCGCCTTGTTTAGCACTTTATGCGCGCTTAAGTGCGCTTTTAACCTTACGAACTTGCCGAACAATACGCACGCGTCATTCGTTGCTTCGTTTATGTCAATTTCATTTCTCATTTCGCATTTAAACGACAAAAACGATTTTAGTGCTGCAATATATATTTCATCAACATTATTTGTGTTTGCGATTTATGAGCCGCCTTATTTTGCATCGAAGCATCCGCGTATGCAGTTCGGGAGACGCATTGCGAAAATTTTCGTAAGGAAGTATATATACGCGGTTAGTCAACTTTCATCTCCCCCCTCCCTCTGCTCTCCTCCTTTGACTTCAGTCTATCGATGAAGGCAGGTAGAGGAGAAGCAGGACATAGTGCCGTTTCCAAGGGAAAGGTCAAGCCACCAGAAAGTTATGTGGGAAATAGACAGGGAAAGAGAGGGAAAATAATCGAAAACTGCAAATAGGATGCTGTAATAGCCTTTTGCGGTAAGAAGGAAGGTGCAGGTTTCCTCCTAGTGTCGAGGAGGATGGCGTTGGACGTTGATCAAAACACTGCTTTCCTTGTTGTAAAAGCCACAAGTGCGCCTTTTGTTGTGTAAGGAGGAACGCGCAACATGTTCATCCATTTGGGAAAACAATATCGGTGAATGGTGAGGAAAACGATGTGATGCGTCTTTTGCCTTTTCGGAGGAGGACACCTGTGAAGAACGAAGTACAAATCACTGTGAATATATATCGATGTATTTTGCGAAAAGAAAGGTTTCGAAATAATATAACGAACACATAACATAGTGTTGAGCATTTCGGTATGAAAGTGCTGACGGAATGGAGCTACTCAATTACTATATCGAATAACATTGAAAAGGGTTGTATTTCTGAGAATTCTTCGGTGACCGTAAATGCATTCGACCGATTTTGAGCTGAAGATTCTTCTACTACTGTAGTCGAATTGCTATGTTTAGAAATCACTGCAACGGCCAACGAAAAACGAAGGAGGTAGGCATAAAAGTCTCAGAAAGACCGGAAGGCAGAGTCATGCCTATGGCTATGGCTGCTGGATTGGAAGAAATGAACGGATACATGAAAGAAACATTTATTCGCATCTTATATTAAACGAAGGATAATAGGAATAAATATTAAAAGAAAAGCAGCGAATGTATTATTATTACTCACCATACTTGTCACTGGGATCACAAAATGAGACAATGTATGTAAAATAGAAAGCAAAAAGAATTGAAATTCACTGTGGACAGATAAAACGATATAGCACAATGTCTAGAGGAGATTTATAATCGGTGGATGCCGATGAAACCTGCTTATTCTTGCATTGAAACATCTCAGCAAAGGCGTGGATGCAACAGCTGATGACAATGAATTCCATGCGTCTACAACCTTCTTGGAAGGAGGATTTATAAACATTCAAATAAAGCCTATAAATTGCTAGCTTGAGACCATGGGGAACATAGTTTCTTATTCGAACATTTTCTATTGTCATAAACATGCATACATGATTAGTACAGCATTTAGTGTAGATTACACATATAAAGTTACTGTTGGGGTTCACAGTGATAGTGGTTCAAAGAATAGCCCAGAAACCAGCCGAATACAAATTTTAGCAGGAATTTTGCCACCATGCCTTTTTGTTTATTATCAATTTCATACCAACTGTTGCGCGAATATCGGCATTCAGCTGCTAAAGATCCCTCGTCAAGACCACTGGTGTCACGGCCTTGATGTCTACCAAAGTAATTTCGAATGGTGTGTGTAGCTTCGACAGGAAAGAAGATCATGGCTTGTTTGACAATTTACTGTGGTTTGCATGAAACGTTTCAAAGTTAAATTTCCTCAACTTGTCGACTAGCACACTGTCAGTGTTCGCCCAAGTTCTTTTCCCAAACTGGATTTTATTACCACAGATAAATCATAAAACCCCTTGCAGATAGGTAGAACTTTTAGTTTGTTTTGCTTTTTAACCACCTGCTTACCACTTGCAAATAACCAGTTGCTACTGAAGTCCGACCCGTCTGTTTGTTACAGTGACGTATCATTTTTGTGACCCCAGCAGGCAAAAATCTTGCCATACGTTACGCATGTAAACAAAACCCGTAATAGCATGGAAGACAGCGAAAATGAAAGTGTTTCTTGAAGCAGAACATGAATGGATTATAATTTAATTCAGATAAGCCGAAATGGCTCGGATTAGGCACACGTAATCAACGATATATGAACGAGCGAGGCAATCTCCGAGGTAATTCGGGGCTAGACGCTGATTGAGCAACACTGTACACAGACGCCTAAGATATCACCTCTTCAGAAGTGATTAATGACAAAACCAGATGCCTGTGAAAGGGATTCGAGACTGGCGTTCGAACAACTCCTTCCAAAAGTCTCATCGGGTGGCGAATGCGATCCATAAGACCTGGAATGTAAAGCATGCAAACCTCAATGACTGCTACATGGTATAGCAAACGATAAATTATATGCAGTATACATACTTCGCATTTCATTACGATAACGTGCCTTACTCCTTTTCTCACTCCTTTAATAAATATATCAATTCAAAATATTACAACATCTTTTGCGGTGTATTCTTCGGATGTTGGTCGAAAGTTGTTTAGGAGGAATAAGAGATGGAGCTACACATTCAAGCTAGGAGAGGAAAGGAGGTGAAGCCAACAACTAATCACCTGCTAAGAGCAGAGGGATATGTCTTCATAAAAATAAGCTATTATTCTGCACTGTAAAAGACGATAAAGAAGCTTAGCATTTAGTGTGTCCCAAAATGAGTGCAAAATGTGCTAAACTACTGATGAACTCATCACGAATCCCATGTGAATATTTCTTTGAGCATTCGCTAATCTACTAAGTACATTCATGAAATTAATTTTGTACTTATTGATGGGCGCTTTTTTGTTGCAATACAGCTAAAATAAATGAAAACAACAAAAGCGCTAAGCATGAAAGGAAATATAAGAGCGTTCTTGATCAAATATGTAATTTAACGACAATCATAACGATAAAAACTATGCTTATTTGGGCATATTGAGAGAAAACGGCATATATGCAAGAAGAAAAATAATTTTATTACTGAAAATTTTCTCTCACCTTATACTTCAAAAATATCTGAAAAGAACGCATTTCAACGAAAAACTCCTCTCTTATATATGATCAAATGCTAAATTTTCCCCCTAACTTCCTTAACATTGTGGCAATAAACAATTGAATCTTTCGCGTCTATTAAATTCGGAACTGATGTGGCACGTTTAGCAATCATAAACCGCATATTAAGAGAAGCTATGCCTCAAATAACCGCTTGAGAGTAATTCGTATCCGATGGAAGTTTACGACTGGTCGTTAGAAGGGAGATTTCTCGTTTCTTCAATGATCATGCATCAAAAAACTGCTTATACGTCAGCAACAAAAATAACGAACAGCTGTCATGATAACCGCCACCGTCGATTCGCCACGATTTATAAGCAATGTTCACAAATCAAACCTGGAAGAATCAGAAGATGCCGAATAAAAACCACTTGAAGCCACATTGAAACATGGGCTTGGACCTGCATTGATGCACTGCAGGCTTTTCATAGTCGTCATGAAGGTGTGCGAAGAAATGTTGCTTGTTGGATCAGTGGATCTGCAAATTACATCCATAGTTAGCGTTGTTACTCAACGAGCACGCTATTCGCATTACAGTACAGTTCACAACTGTGAAGTATGGATCGGAAAAAGAAGACGAACAACAATAGTCAAGCTGGCGCACAATTGAGAGCTCACGCAAAATTAGAAGAGCAAAAAGTGCGCGCACCACAGTACGAGAGCGAGGCACTTAGATTCTTGCAAAGAAAGAGAAGTATGCAAAGAAAGCATCACGTGTTGTGTCTCGAAAATCTCGAGAGCGCAATCGCGGTTTCAGCCATTCATGGGATAAATCACTAACACATGAAGCAAGTAGTAAGCGCACAAATATTGCACTATGACATAGTAGTCGTCGTACAATAACTGCGCCATATGCGCCATTTTATCAAGAAGCCTTCATATTCCACCGCCACTACCTATCACTAGCAATGATGCAAAATTCACTGGGAATGCATAATTGCGAGTATATATGGAATAATTTCACCAAAAAATACAACATTTCAATGATATGATTCTGCAGAAGTAATAACATTTTGTGGATCTCACCTCATTGCTGAGAATCTTTTTGAGCAGCTTGGTGCAACGTGTTCGTCCATAGATGCGTCAAGGAACGTTGATAGAGTATAGACCTTTGTAAACTGAAGCAGGCAAAGCACACCACCGAATAATATATTCAGGAAGCCTGGAATTGAATCTTCCCTTATTGCTGCACTTTGATCTCTGTCATTAAATTGCATTCATAACATGATAAAAGCAATAAAAGGGGACAAAAAACTTCTTGAAAGAAGTGAAAAAAAAGGGATTCGTATTGTCAAACGGTTCAGCTTGAAAGTGAGACTGCATATGAGCATGTCCCAATGCCCGAACACAAAATTTGCTGATTACTTAATGTTTGGGCGCATCATTATTGAGTAACAGTTATCTCTCATTCGTTTGCACTTTCTTTTCAATCAACCAGAAATTCGAAGAATTAAGGTCGTAGCAAGTAGTGGGGAGGATAAAATTTAAACGACGAGGTTTATTTACATTGAAGTGACATCAGTTCAAGCAAAATTTTGATGCTTCTAAAATTTGCGCAGAAACGCAAAAACTCATGTATCCACATAAGATTAATAACGATCGCTAAGAATGGCTTTAAAAATATTCGAAACTCCTTCTCTTCTTTTCGTCACAGCCATCCCCATCCCCTTCGAAACCGCGCCTTCATTCGGCGTTTGGTAAAAATTCAGCACTTTAAGATTGATTGAGTGATGAAAATAAGCGTGAGAAATTCGCACATGCTAATTATAATCGGCTCTGTGTGTTTCTTCAACTCGGGCGAGTGTTATGTTCGTTTCACAGTTTTTTGCGATATATTGGATTTGCCAAAAGAGTTCGAAATAACAAAACTGCAAAGATTGAAACAATTAAACTGCACAATGTGTAATAATCTATTGTCTAGTTGAATCAACAAAGTATTTTACTTCAAACTGAAATTAATTATAGAAATGAACTAGAAAGAGAGATAACCTGCAAAAAGAGTTGCGAAGAAGCAGATGTCATAATGCATCTCAAGTACCGTAATACTTCCATCTACTCCAGTAAATAGTATCCTTAATTGACGAGGACATAAGAAGGCATAGATGAGTGCACCGCTGAGTATGAAAATGCCCGAAGCAACGGCAATCTTTGCATAATTGTGTGGAACGACACAAAGAATAATCACTTGTATGATCCACAATGTGAAACCCATCCTGAAATATTATTTGTTTTTATATACAGCTTGTGTTAATAGTACATATAGCGCGTGTTGAATTTTTTCGACTATGAAGTATTCTATATGCGAAATACTTTGCACCTAGAATATAAATGGTTTCCTATTTATCAAAGCTGTTGATCGATGCGAAAACAACGCAAAGGGATTGCAGCTACAATATCAAAACATGGAACTGTGAACAATTAAACTGCTCAAATGAAACCTGACAGGTGTGTGATGTTTGTTTGACGGCTTTTTTTCATAGAAACTAGCAGAACAAACAGTTGAAATAGATATGCGATAATCACAAGAGAATACGAGTGGAACGAAGTTATGCAATAATGATTCGTCTATACTCTATCGTCTTTGCGATGATTACTACAAGAGTTTTTTCAATCAATATCCTTCAAACAAGATGTAAACAAAGAACACTCAGAAATAATGTGCTTTATGAATGTCAAAAAAAAAAAATTCAGAAATCTAAAAAAGATACAGTACCAAAGTAATGCACCACAATAATGGCCTGCTAATCGATACTTCCTTCCCCAATCGAACGAGCCTTCATTAAGACTAAAGTATTCGAGTAATTTGAGCATCGGGTACGGTAGACCTTTACGATAGGCCGCTTGAAGCTCATTACCCATTGAACCAACTGCAATTGCATTTATTAAATAATGTGCAATAGGTAGGGAAAGCAAAGGTACATTCAAGCTTATTCAAAACTTATCATTCCTTTATTGAAAACAAATGAGTGAAAATTAAAAACTGTGAGGATGAGATTCACCCATAAAGATGGAAATTCACTTTGCGGAAATGAACGATCTTCAATTGCGACACATCAATCTCATTGAATCTTTCTAGCAGGTTTTAAGACTCATGCAATTTCCTTCAAAAAACGATAATAATAACGATAATGAAGACAAGTTGTTGAGATATTTCTCGAGTTTCGCAAAAAACTTCTCAAAAACCTCTAAATGTCTTCGCTATTATTCTTAGTTTGCATGTCAAATCTTCAATTTTGTGCGTTTCGATGCAAACAAATAAATTTGCATAAACACAACGCGGCAATCTACTAGTGCAGTTCCATAGCTCTACGAATGGTACTGCGTGGTGAAATATTTTGCGTGCGTTCGAAAGCAGAAGAAACACTATGCACGTTCCTGCTGTGCTCGATACATTTTAAGGAAAGGAAAGGCGGTCAAAATAAGGAAAGTGGAGGAAGAGATATCGGCACAACTTCAATTCATTGTGTTGAAGAGCAACTCGGAGATGGGATGTGGGAGGTTTGTTGAGAAGGAACGAGTGAAAACGTGGGGAAGAAGATCTGAGCACTCACTTCAACTGCAAAGAAGGAACTCTTCATGATCATGTGTTTATGCGTTCGTTATGATCCGATGTCTCGGAAAAATGGAATTTGCGAAATGATTATTTGTGTTGATATTTGTCAACCTAATTCAGCTTTCTTAGCCAGTTCACTGCACAACTTTCTTTGACGGTAACTGATATTGACACTGAAAATAGCTTCAAGAAAACGACGAAACCGGAAGAACTAGTCAGGTCGTTAGTACATGTAATGATCAGTTATGACATCGACATAAATGATCACAATACAACTCGATTTCTCAGCAATCGTTGTTGCTCCAGGTGCATTCGTCTTAGCTATTCTTGTAAAAGCGCATTAAACTAAAATGACAACTACTAGTTCCACTGTCCGTTGATAATTAAACACTTCTTTATGTCAATAGACATCAAAAATTTTCACTTTCAAAACGAATTTATTAAATGACTTCGAAAAATATAATTTGAATGTGGGAAAATGCAATGATTATACTTGTAAATGATTGTCGTTATTTGATGTAATAACGTTTATTGATGATATTCTTAATGATTATTGTTTTACGTTGATGACAGAGAATTTTTACGAGGTGAAACTCATCGAAATATTTTTTCGCTTATTGATTAACAAGAAGAAACCTGAGGAAATATCGAATTTTTCATTGAAGTGCACTCCTTCGAAGTGTTTCTCTGATGATTCAACAGAAGAGATATCTGCAAAAAGATTGTGTTAATTAAATAATATAAGCGTTTTATATATGTCATTTTTACAATCAGATACCTTACATAAACCCTCAAATATTTATACATCAAATAAGTTGAGAATTGCCACAGCACCTGTCATTATTGAGTAACAGTGACAAAGGATGAAAAATAAACGCCACTTTGATATATGTGATGATGATAACGAGTAATGAGTGTGATATCCGCTTATCCCGAAAGCTGGAGAACAGGTAATAGCAGGCAGTGCCATAAGGAATAAACGAAATTAGTTTCTTAATTATAAACTAAAAATTGGACCTTTCAGCAGGCAAGTCATGCAGCTGGGGTGGAACTACAAAAATATGTGCACACTAACGATTCATCGTTATATTGAGGCTGTATAAACCAATATGCGCTCCAACGATTGCTTCAACCCTCAATGGAGAGTGTGCATGAAATTGGGATAGCACTCTTGCCGTGCCACTATTCCAACCTGGATGTAGTATTGCACCTGCAAACCAGCTTATTTGGCATATCTAATTATTGGCAGTCATATCACAGAACTTAATCAGCTTTTTGGCAATCCTCATTTTGCTCGTTGTTCTCGACTCGATAAAAATACCTGTTTAGTAGCAATCAATTCACGAAGGAAATTGAATTTGCTGTACTTGCTACAATCGTGAACAATGAAAGCCCAAAGCGTTCCTAGTTGAAATTGTATGTCTTGAACGTTTCAACGCTGCACTATTTTTTCTGCGGGGAATTAGCATGAATGTTCAATGATGAGGCCATATATGCCGACTATAATGATGCGCTAAAACGACTAAATAAGGCGCTTTCGTAATTGTTCGTTTATGTGCAAATCAAACGTTGATTAGTTTATAAAATGGGGCATTTTTGAGATATATTTTTGATGGTAATGCGATCTATGAGGAATTTTGTCAAAAGAACCGGTTTGAAGTCTCCATTTTGCGCCCATTGGTAAATTCAGCCGTTTAACGGTCGAATGGTAGCGGTTGGAAATTTCACAGGTGAACGACAAGATGACCATCCTCTTGTTGATAATCAGAAGAAAAAGACTGGCGATGAAGAGGTCAATTCGGTTCAATTGTTTGATTTTTTAAAAGGTTTTTACAGAAGATTTCCATCTATAGCATTCGATGGTATACCGAACAACTCAATTTTCTTTTTTCGTAAAAGAATTCGATTTGATTGACATAAGTGGAGTACTTGTCATAAGAAATTAGGAGGCCTTTAAATCATCCTTCTTTTATGCCGAGGTTGCAAGTAAAAATCAATAAGATAACGCTGAAAATTGTACTATTCGTGCAAGGCAACAGAATGATTAAAGAACATCGACGAATATGAGGTATTTAAGACTGACAGATGGGTAAATTGAATCCGAAAAAATAGAAATTAGTTGTGATGTGCATGAATGTCATCAATGGCACAATCATTTTAGAGCCGAAAGGAAATCATCACAACCGGGCTTGACTCAAATCGTACCGGGAAATCTCTTTAAGCGTTTAAATTATTCCTGGCTTCGTCGTGACTTCATAACATATTATTTCGCCAATGAGATTTTATCTCATTTTGAAAATGATTATAAGAAGCACCGTTTGTGTTATAGCGATGAATAAAAGAAAGGTTTGTTATAAAAAATAGCAATTAATAGGTCAAAAATTAAGTTCTTATTTCAGATCCAACGCTGAATGGAGTCCAACCGCCACCGCATTATCATCCATCATTTCAATGTCGATAAACAATTTTTAGGTGTTAATCGAGACTTAAGCATGTTTCCAAACTTCGGCTTACCTAGTAAAACGAAGCCGACAATGAACGTGATGGTGACAGTGAGAAACGATGCGAAACGATGTTCCTTGATGCCAGGTAATATGAATAGAAACGCAAAATAAGGTACAGCGAATGCGGTGCACAGCATCAACAAATGCACGTCAGGCACTATACTGCCACTCATCTGTGCGGTAGAGTTCGACATGAGGTTGTCGCGAAATGCACTGAAACGACCCTCATACATGCCGACGGTTGAATGCTATTCTTCAATGGCTGAAATATCTTTTTTCACTTTATTCAATAAATGATCCATATTACACTAATGTTAGATGAAATGAGTGCCTACATTATCTTAGCATCGCTCAACCGCACTATAAGGTGGATTCTGAATTCTGGAAGTGACACCACTCACCAAACGCTATTCCTGAGACATTTATACGCATGAGCAGTCAAATCAGTGCGGAGCACAACAACCAAATTTAGCAGAAAAACTGACTTTTTATACGTCGCATCGTAATTACTAAAACAAGAGGCCATGTTTCCAGTGTTTATCAGATATCTAGAGGGACATATTTCATTCAACAAAGGTCATCTGCTTTTCCTGAATTTCATCTGAACGCGTTTTCATAAGAGCAAGTTTTATATTCAGTACGCCTATTTTTCTCAAAGGTTTAGAGCAGGAAAAGGTTTTTCTCACTCAAAAAGAATATTTGAATCGAGGAAGTACAATACAATAAATGGAATATAACATGCCGACAGAAGCGAAAATAGGATTTCTTTCTAATATAAGAAGCTGTCTGATCTAATAGAAATATTTGAAACATCTTTGCTCATCAACAACAAAATTATAGCCACATGTCAAGTGTCGAATGAATAGCGAATAACACAGTGTGGAACACAAGTGCGAGCTGCTGGTTTGTAAACATTCCAAGTGCTCCTATAGAAATCGGTACACTAATACCGCAGCAATTATGTGCGCTGGAGTGGTTATAGTGAATCTCAGATTCTGACATCTATGTCCTCTTCAAGAAATTGCATATCGCTCGAAGCACACCACAATAATAGGTATGTGAATCCATTGCTTCATATTGCCCACAAATAGGCGGGCAAATGAATAAACAAAT